>OV743717.1:43996452-44067886 GCA_928272305.1 Volucella inflata
GTGACAAGAATTTTGAAATACGTTCAGGACTTCTTATCGCTGAAAAAGTACTTGGCATGTGGTGGTCACCTGGGTCTGATCAGTTTGCATTCTTGAATAATACCAACAAATTTAAAGTAAATATACTAAATGGAGAAGTCGCACCGATTAAAAGATAATTTTTAAAAATGATGAGTATTTTCGATCCACTTGGCACACTTATTGCACACGGCAGCGTGCCTAATGGGATGAAAAAATAGAAAGCGAACACTTTAAATTATGACGTGAATGGATACATATGCTACCTGCGGTGAAAGCGATTAAAATTAAAAGACCGTATTTCTCAGAACTTAAATTTGAAAATAATTGTACTGTGGAACTTCATGTATTTGTCGATGCAAGCATTTCAGCATACGCTGCAGCAGCTTATCTCCGAATACAAAGTGGCTCTAGAATGTGCTCTTGTGTGTTCTCGTACAAAAGTCCATATATAGATACGAATGGTGTTATGCGAATAAAAGGGTGATGCTAATGGTTCAAGACGTCCACTTAAAATATAAACATCTATATAATGAAACTATAATAAGTGAACTTCGTCAAAAATATAATATATCAACATTGCGAGTGGTATTTAAGAAAGTACAGAAAAATAGCCAAATGTGTAAGAATAAAAGAGTAGCTCCAGTACCTTTAATGGCTGACCTTCCTCCAGCACGATCAAAATCCTTTACTAGGCCATTTTTATATGAAGGGATGGATTATTTTGGCCCTATGTTGGTAACAGTTGGCAGACATACAGAGAAAAGATGGCGAGTTCTCCTCACTTGTTTGACGGTAAGGGCGATACAGATCGAAATTGCACATAATCTTACTAGTGATTCATGTATTATGGCAATTCAAAGGCTTTGTGCGAAAAGAGGAAGGCCGATTAAAATATGGTGTGATAATGGCACTAATTTTAGGGGGGCGAGACAAGAACTTAAGGATACTTTAGAGCAACAGATAAGATAGCGGAACGACTTGTAGACAGTAAAATAAGATGGAATTTTATTCCTCCAGCGGCACCGCATATGGGGTGGAGTTGGGAGAGACTATTGCGATCTGTTCAACAAACGCTAGCAAACATACAACTTAGCCGTAATCCAAAGGACGAGACTTTACTAACAATGATGTCAGAAGTGGAACACATAATAAATTCAAGACCACTTACATTTGTACCCATAGAAGCCGACAGTGATTCGTCACTTTGATACCTAATCATTTTTTGATGGGATCTTCAAGTGGTGTGGAACTTTCGGGACAAATTTGCGATGATGGGATGGCTATTCGAGAAAATTGGTTGAGGGGTGTACAATATGCGGACTATTTTTGGGGACGTTGGCTGAATGAATATTTACCTTCACTTACAAGAAGAACGAAGTGGTTTAAGTCAGCCAAACCAATATCAGAACATTGTCACTAAAGTGGAACCCAACAACCCGAGAAGTACCTGGCCAAAAGGAGTCTTTATCCAAGCACACCGAAGCATAGATGGACAAGTTAGGTCAGCTGTAGTCCACCGTCCGAGGCTTATACTCGACCTTCTGCAAAGTTAGCGGTTATGGACTTACATCTGTTTGGCGATATTGGTAACCCGGAGAAACAATCCAGCTTACAAGATTTAAACTAAACGAAGGTGGCGATCATTCGATGAATTGAAGTAACGGAACTTCCACCAAAAAGATTGTTAAAAACGAATAATTTAATCTCAATTTGTAATTGAAGTACACTTTATGTTTGAACTTGAAATAAACCCTAAATTTTCAAAGTTGTGAATTATTTTACGGCAACACCGCCTGCATACCAAAGCAAATGACTTCCTTTGGAAATTATCATCAATCAAGTGGCAAGTATATCCAAAGAAACCGCCGTGCTTTGTTGACCAAATATCTGCTGTTGTGCACATATACTTTATTTTTACTTGATTGTACTCAAAATGTTGCTTGCAAAACAACAATTCACCAATACTTTTTATGAATATCTTTATGATTTGTAATGTATTGCATTACAAATTTACATTGCAAATAGTAACGAAAATAAGTTTTTCACCAACCCTTTAAAACAAAAAAACGAGTACATTAAGTTATATAGTTATTATATAAAATAAAATAAAAAATTAAAAAAAAAAAACATCAGAGATGGGTAACCTTCTTTATTATCCACACAACAACAAAAAAAGAAATAATACCTATGTTATGTATAGTACAATACAATAAGATAGTTAAAGTAGATTAAGTAGATTAAGATTTATTGCAGTTTTTAGTTTTAGTATTAAGTTTTATATTATGATTAAAAATGTCCGCTACTAAGTTTTTAAATTAACAAAATATTATCTTAGTTTTAATTTTATTAAATGTAGAACAATGTCAAAAAGAAATGTATGAAACGTCGAAAAACAAACTTTAATTGTAAGGTTTAGCTTAGAGTAATATAGAATAAGATAATTTTAAGTTAGTTAAGCTAATTTTTAAGCGTTTTCTTTATTGTACAGTATGTAAGAATTAATGAATTTATAAAAAAATGCATTGAACATGAAAAAGATGAAAAAAATTTTTCCCGGTTTTCAAGCCAAATGGTACAGGTTTTCAAGCCAAATGCTACAGGTTCAACTCAAAGTCGAACAGATGTTCCTTGTTTTTCTATTCTTTATTTGAAATAAATAAGAATAATTTAATGTGCATAAAAACAACATCACGTGATGGACGGAAGCAGGAGAGCGGTCCGCTGCGCCAATAGCGAAACCAGCTGAAAAATCGGGTGATACAACGGCAATGATAACAAGCTGCCAGCCGGTTGCAGAAGCCGAATCCAAGCCCCGCCCCTTCCACTTCCACTGAAATGCTGTACGGTGGCGTCCAACTGTTCGACATACAATAAAAACAACCGTTTTCGATTCTCGTTATAACTTTATTTGAATTAATTAATTTATGCTTGATGCAGTCCAGACCAGAACCAGAACTAATTTAACAATCCTCATCAGCTTAACTCCAAAGCTCCGTTAGCTATGCAAAGGTTCCCATGCATTCCTCCTGACAGTGCACTTTACCCAATTCGCGTGCACTTGATCCAGTGTCGAATAGCCTGCTCGTGCATTCGTTTCCGTGGGAAACTCAACAGACCAATTATTTGCTGAATCAGCTGGAACCCTGTTTGTACCTGTTGGAACAAGTTATTGGGCGTCGCATATCTGATTGTGATAACTAATAATAATAATAATAATATTAATAATAATAATAATAATTATAATAATAATAATAATAATAATAGTAATAATAATAATAGTAGCAATAATAATAATAATAATAATAATAAATAATAATAATAATAATAATAATAATAATAATAATAATAATAATAATAATAATAATAATAATAATAATAATAATAATAATAATAATAATAATAATAATAATAATAATAATAATAATAATAATAATAATAATAATAATAATAATAATAATAATAATAATAATAATAATAATAATAATAATAATAATAATAATAATAATAATAATAATAATAATAATAATAATAATAATAATAATAATAATAATAATAATAATAATAATAATAATAATAATAATAATAATAATAATAATAATAATAATAATAATAATAATAATAATAATAATAATAATAATAATAATAATAATAATAATAATAATAATAATAATAATAATAATAATAATAATAATAATAATAATAATAATAATAATAATAATAATAATAATAATAATAATAATAATAATAATAATAATAATAATAATAATAATAATAATAATAATAATAATAATAATAATAATAATAATAATAATAATAATAATAATAATAATAATAATAATAATAATAATAATAATAATAATAATAATAATAATAATAATAATAATAATAATAATAATAATAATAATAATAATAACAATAATAATAATAATAATAATAATATTTATAATAATAATAATAATAATAATAATAAATGCGAAGTCCAGTCAATTTCCAATAAAGAAAGACTCGATGAGTGGATCTCCGAACAACTGGTCACTAAAATTAGCTTCAAGGGTCAAAGGTGCAGTCAGAACCAAAACGTGAATTGAATACAATACTGAAATAGCCAGAAAAACTGCAGTCCCAAACTCCGACTTTCAAAAAAAATTCAGTAATTGGCGTCAAGGCATATAGTGCCAAAGGAGTTACCGAGTTTTTCTGGAAATCCAGAAGAGTGGCCACATTTCATAAGTTGTAATCAGAATACAACTCGTATATATGGAGTTTCCAACGACGAAAAGCTGAGCAGGTTACGGGGTTGTCTCAAAGGCAAAGCATATAAAGCAGTTAAATCAAGATTGGTGTATCCAAGTCAGGTACCGAGCGTGATATCGACGTTGAAGATGCTATTTGGTCGACCAGAAAATGTCATTAACACCTTGATAGCTAACCTACGAAGTGAATATCCACCCAAACCGGATCGAATGGACGAATTGGTCGCATATGCGTTAGCCATTCAGAATATTGTGTCGACGTTGGAAGCAGAAGATATGATATCACACTTTAACAACCCTTTCTTATAAGAGGAATTGGTGGATAGACTCCTTTACCAAACCCATCTAAATTGGGGTGTTTTCAGAAGGGGAATGCAGACAGTTAATTTGTTAACATTCAGTGCATGGCGGTATCAAGTTGCAGAAGCTGCATGTGAAGTGATGGGGAGCACGTCAACGTTTTCTACGGATACAAAGCCAGATAAAAGACGCCTGGCATCATACATAAATGCTCATCAAGAAACAGTTGCTTATACTATTGTACATACATACGAGTACATACAGTCTATGGATTTTAATATGCTGAAATCAAACATCCCACATTTGAAAGGTATACCAGCTAAATCGTATTGATGCAAAACCTAAAATCTTAATCGGACTCGATCATATGCGTTTATAAAATATATTAAAATATCGGGAAGGAAGTGTTGATCAGCCGGTAACTGTCAAAACAAGATTGGGGTGGACTATATTCGGCCCAATTGCAAGAGGGAGACAAATAGAACACGTCGGTTTTCATTTGTGTGAGTCCCAGGGTATGTTAGACAACAAGCTCCATGAGATGGTAAGGGAGTTTTTTGCTGTGGAAAACGTTGGATCAAAAAACATAAAACGCTTAATGAATAAGAATGACGTCAGAGCTATTGAACTCTTGGAAAGTTCTGCTGAGCGTATCGGGAAACGATTCAAAGTACCATTACTATGGAAGAGAGTATTTGTGCAGCTGTTTGGAAAAATGACTAGAAAAGGAACCACTATTAGCAGAGAATCTCCAACGACAAATTTGGGATTATGTTAATAGAAAACGTAAATATGAAATAGAGTTATTCGAAAGTAAAGAAAAGATAATTTGGTACTTGCCAGTCTTTCCTGTCATAAATCCTAACAAACCATTCAAAGTGCGCATTGTGTGGGATGAAGCGGCAAATGTCAATTGAATTTCTTTGAATATATAGAAGAGAATAGAAGAGTATAAGATGTTAGTGTTAACTTTCCGATCTACGTACTCACCCTGCTCTACGGAGTTCAATAAAAACAAAAACTCTTTAGAATTTTCTGATAATTAAATAAATTAAATAAATTTCCCAGAGCAGTGAAGGCAATCACAAAAAACCATTATGTTGACGACTTCCTTGATAGCTTAGATACTGAAGATGAGACTTTGAAACAAGCCAATGAAGTTATATATATACACAAACAAGGCGGTTTTGAAATAAGAAACTTTATGAGTAACTCGAAGAAAGTGGTAAGAGCGCTGGGTAACGGCAGCTAACTGTGACAAGAATTTTGAAATACGTTCAGGACTTCTTATCGCTGAAAAAGTACTTGGCATGTGGTGGTCACCTGGGTCTGATCAGTTTGCATTCTTGAATAATACCAACAAATTTAAAGTAAATATACTAAATGGAGAAGTCGCACCGATTAAAAGATAATTTTTAAAAATGATGAGTATTTTCGATCCACTTGGCACACTTATTGCACACGGCAGCGTGCCTAATGGGATGAAAAAATAGAAAGCGAACACTTTATATTATGGCGTGAATGGATACATATGCTACCTGCGGTGAAAGCGATTAAAATTAAAAGACCGTATTTCTCAGAACTTAAATTTGAAAATAATTGTACTGTGGAACTTCATGTATTTGTCGATGCAAGCATTTCAGCATACGCTGCAGCAGCTTATCTCCGAATACAAAGTGGCTCTAGAATGTGCTCTTGTGTGTTCTCGTACAAAAGTCCATATATAGATACGAATGGTGTTATGCGAATAAAAGGGTGATGCTAATGGTTCAAGACGTCCACTTAAAATATAAACATCTATATAATGAAACTATAATAAGTGAACTTCGTCAAAAATATAATATATCAACATCGCGAGTGGTATTTAAGAAAGTACAGAAAAATAGCCAAATGTGTAAGAATAAAAGAGTAGCTCCAGTACCTTTAATGGCTGACCTTCCTCCAGCACGATCAAAATCCTTTACTAGGCCATTTTTATATGAAGGGATGGATTATTTTGGCCCTATGTTGGTAACAGTTGGCAGACATACAGAGAAAAGATGGCGAGTTCTCCTCACTTGTTTGACGGTAAGGGCGATACAGATCGAAATTGCACATAATCTTACTAGTGATTCATGTATTATGGCAATTCAAAGGCTTTGTACGAAAAGAGGAAGGCCGATTAAAATATGGTGTGATAATGGCACTAATTTTAGGGGGGCGAGACAAGAACTTAAGGATACTTTAGAGCAACAGATAAGATAGCGGAACGACTTGTAGACAGTAAAATAAGATGGAATTTTATTCCTCCAGCGGCACCGCATATGGGGTGGAGTTGGGAGAGACTAGTGCGATCTGTTCAACAAACGCTAGCAAACATACAACTTAGCCGTAATCCAAAGGACGAGACTTTACTAACAATGATGTCAGAAGTGGAACACATAATAAATTCAAGACCACTTACATATGTACCCATAGAAGCCGACAGTGATTCGTCACTTTGATACCTAATCATTTTTTGATGGGATCTTCAAGTGGTGTGGAACTTTCGGGACAAATTTGCGATGATGGGATGGCTATTCGAGAAAATTGGTTGAGGGGTGTACAATATGCGGACTATTTTTGGGGACGTTGGCTGAATGAATATTTACCTTCACTTACAAGAAGAACGAAGTGGTTTAAGTCAGCCAAACCAATATCAGAAGGAGACATTGTCACTAAAGTGGAACCCAACAACCCGAGAAGTACCTGGCCAAAAGGAGTCTTTATCCAAGCACACCGAAGCATAGATGGACAAGTTAGGTCAGCTGTAGTCCACCGTCCGAGGCTTATACTCGACCTTCTGCAAAGTTAGCGGTTATGGACTTACATCTGTTTGGCGATATTGGTAACCCGGAGAAACAATCCAGCCTACAAGATTTAAACTAAACGAAGGTGGCGATCATTCGATGAATTGAAGTAACGGAACTTCCACCAAAAAGATTGTTAAAAACGAATAATTTAATCTCAATTTGTAATTGAAGTACACTTTATGTTTGAACTTGAAATAAACTCTAAATTTTCAAAGTTGTGAATTATTTTACGGCAACACCGCCTGCATACCAAAGCAAATGACTTCCTTTGGAAATTATCATCAATCAAGTGGCAAGTATATCCAAAGAAACCGCCGTGCTTTGTTGACCAAATATCTGCTGTTGTGCACATATACTTTATTTTTACTTGATTGTACTCAAAATGTTGCTTGCAAAACAACAATTCACCAATACTTTTTATGAATATCTTTATGATTTGTAATGTATTGCATTACAAATTTACATTGCAAATAGTAACGAAAATAAGTTTTTCACCAACCCTTTAAAACAAAAAAACGAGTATTATTTATATTATTATTATTATTATATAAAATAAAATAAAAAATTAAAAAAAAAAACATCAGAGATGGGTAACCTTCTCTTAAAATAGTGGTTATCCACACAAAAAAAAAAAAAAGAAATAATACCTATGTTATGTATAGTACAATACAATAAGATAGTTAAAGTAGATTAAGTAGATTAAGATTTATTGCAGTTTTTAGTTTTAGTATTAAGTTTTATATTATGATTAAAAATGTCCGCTACTAAGTTTTTAAATTAACAAAATATTATCTTAGTTTTAATTTTATTAAATGTAGAACAATGTCAAAAAGAAATGTATGAAACGTCGAAAAACAAACTTTAATTGTAAGGTTTAGCTTAGAGTAATATAGAATAAGATAATTTTAAGTTAGTTAAGCTAATTTTTAAGCGTTTTCTTTATTGTACAGCATGTAAGAATTAATGAATTTATAAAAAAAAGCATTGAACATGAATAAGATGAAAAAAATTTTTCCCGGTTTTCAAGCCAAATGGTACAGGTTTTCAAGCCAAATGCTACAGGTTCAACTCAAAGTCGAACAGATGTTCCTTGTTTTTCTATTCTTTATTTGAAATAAATAAGAATAATTTAATGTGCATAAAAACAACATCACGTGATGGACGGAAGCAGGAGAGTGGTCCGCTGCGCCAATAGCGAAACCAGCTGAAAAATCGGGTGATACAACGGCAATGATAACAAGCTGCCAGCCGGTTGCAGAAGCCGAATCCAAGCCCCGCCCCTTCCACTTCCACTGAAATGCTGTACGGTGGCGTCATGGAATGGGCTCATTCAACATCAACAGCAGCAGCAAATAAACTTCCTGGATTAGATAGTAAGGACTACCTATACGAATCAGACTGTGGGAAAGGTCATTATTTTAGAGAAAATCGCTTTATTGGCCCTTTCCGAAACAGATAATGAAGAAGAAGAAATTAATTCCTTAAATAGCAGTATTAATATGCTGCAGAAACGAATGCAAGCCATCAAACAAAAGCGAATGGCAAGAAGGAGGATGGAGCAACTGGATCACTCCCAACAACAAAATCAACATCAGCTGCAAGTTCAAAAGCAGCCCGAACCTAAGATGGGCAAACCACAGCTACAACCACAGGAGCAACAAAAGCACAAAAAACCCAACAACAACGGTCACAAAACCTGCAGCAGAAACAGTAGATTCGACGACGGAGTTCTTCTCCTTCACCACAAAGGGGGAAAAGCTGCAAATAATGCTGCTGAGGGAGGTAGAACTAATCAGGAGGAGCTCCTTAAACTGCTCAAAGAGAAAGAATGCGACGAGCTCAAACTCGTAGGGGGTCAAGCTTTTCACCACAACCAGTGCCAAAAGGGAGAAATGGAAACTACCGTTCTTCCTGGTTTTGCAATGTTCGGGCATGTCGCCGTGTCGAACTGCTAGACACCATCCGTAACTCCTCAGTTACCTACGCCCAAATGGCGGCACAGCAAGCGAAGGTTGCTTCTCAGGCCCCATCGCCTGAAGCACCGGAACCTGTTAACGACATGCTAACTATCTTGCTCACTATCCTGGAGCAGATGGTTCGGCTCCAACGTTAGATTACTGAACAGGCTTCGCGCGTTGATCAAATCTACATGGTGTACATGGCGAAGCAAATCCTGAAGGTCCTTGCAGTGAATGTTAATTCACTGATTAGGATTAAGCGAAGAGCCACACTTTTCAAGTTGCTTAAAGACCAAGCCCCTAATGTGCTTTTGGGTAGCGAAACTAAGCTAACCAAAAGACACAAAATGAGGCACAGAAAGTATAAGAAAATAATAACGAACCAACCCAACTCCATACAAGGAGAAGGCGTTGCTATTTTTGTGGGAAAAGGTCTAGGTTTTAAAATAGTATACAGTCGTGTAGTACGAAGGTTTCAAGTGCTAGACGCATGCATCGTGTATATCCCTCTCCGTAGTGGAAAACATTTATACATAGTGTCTGTTTATGCGGCTAAGGCTACTTAATCCACTTTTTTTATCTAAGAACTCGAGACACTTTTTCGTTTTTTGAGAATAGAATGGGAGATGAACTGCTTTACTATTGTCGGAGATTTCAACGTAGTAATTGGGGATATAATACACCAAACACTAGAGGGAACATACTATTCAATTGGTGGGGTAAGCATGGACTTGGCTTGCAATAAAGGTGACGGATAGTCCGTGGTTTCGTAGACATGTCTCCTATTTGGATCTCCTGTTATTTGACATACGATTACAACTGACCGGTACAAACCAAAAAACTATAAACTGTCTCCGCACTTTTGTACATGACTGTGAGCAGACAGTTTACTGACAGACATATCCCGGAGATTATGACATTAAAGTCGTCGTTCAAAAAGCTCCAAACATTAACAAAAGAAAACTACAGAGTTTCTCCAAGCTTGTATTGGACCAATAGAGTGCAGGCTGTGAGCACCAGTAACCCGAATATGCTCCCGCAAATAAATAAAATATTTCGGAGGGAAGATCAAAACGACCTTTCATATCTAAAAATCGCCCGAACGACGGAAAATGAACTTATGAAATGAAGCTGTTGATGATGACAACTTCTTTGTGATAGAAGTAAGAAATCAGTGGGAACCGATGGAATACCGTATATTGTGCTTCGACATCTCCCACTAGAACCGGTGGACATTTATACCACCCGCACACAATGCGGAACTGCAAAGAAAGACTAAAGCTGCTCTATGAGCACAAGAGAAGAGACGAACACCGGGTTCTCAAAAGGAAAAAGAAAGAGCACGAAAAGCGCGTGGTCGAGGAAATTGAGAGATGCTACTCCAGGAATGGGATTCGGAAGTTTTACCAGAAGGTAAAAAAACATGCCACGGATGCAAACCCCGAACCGTAGCCTGTAGAGACGAACAAGTAGAGTCGTAGTCGATGCTGAGAATCTGGAAAGATTATTTCTGTAGACTGTATAACAACTTTTGTTTCCGATAAAAAATTGAATTGAATAAAACAATTGAATTTCAGTTAAAGTCCACGGTGTTGTGGTGGCCTGTGACTCATCGTCGGAGGTGGACGTGTTTCGAGGTGACGAAGGCAACCAGCAGAAATAATAAGTTCATGCGACAACTTTTTTCGAGACAGTGACCTTTTATAATCGAAGATAATTCAGAAAAACCTAATGTAGTGCCTAGTTATTTTGAAGTTATTTTGAAGCGTATATGCTCACATCAAACATTAGCAAGAGTTCGAATGTAATCCAAACTAGTACATGTGACTCAAAGATCAATCAGCCTGACAGTAAAAATATTATTTGTTCTACAGTCAACCAATTACGTCAATCAACATTTCTGGTAGCACAACGGCGAATTGTGCCAGCGTGTGCAACGAGTCATCAGGTATGGATTATGAGAATCTTCATCGAGACAATATCACAGACAGTAATTACAGTCCAAATAATTGGACAACAATCCTTAAAAACTTGAAGCGATCAGCTAGTTATTTTCAATCCAACACTAATAAAAGGAAGAGAAATTTCGCAGACGATACATTTATTCGCTCAGCTTAGCAAGTTAACCTACCCTACAACCCCTTTCCCCCTCTAGCAGAGATCGAGTCGATGGAAACCGGTTTTGCAGCAACACGAAAATGCAAGACAAACCCAAGAAGCGCTCCCAATCAGAGTGGATCCAATAAAAATAATTATAGCAGTAGGCCATCAAATGTTAATAAAATTTCTAATTGTTCTCCCATTTATATACTCGTATTGGCGCAAGCTGTGACCTTATTAGTAAGGTTATAAGTCTGACATCAAAAGAATGTAGGTAAAGTATCTGATTTAGCACATAAATTTGTAAACATTGGCTATCAGAAAATCAGAGTCTATGTTAGCTATGCTAGTGTACATAAATTGATAATCGATCGATTGCGCGGAACGGATATAGGCGCGATCTCTTTCTCTCCAAATGAAACGTAAAGATCTTTTATTCTGTTGAAAGGTCTTGATGCTGACGCACCCTGCGAAAAAATTTAACCAGCGCTGCAGGCAGTGGTTCCTAATGTCAAAATAAGTAAAATAGTTCCATTTATTACTTCTTAATCAACGGAACTTAATATTAAATTGAATATATTCTTGGTACAACTGGAGATAGGGGAGTCTATTAAGAATCTTATAAATATTACATATTTGCTCTATGAACGCATCTACTGGGAAAAAAAACATAACCGAACGGTTATTACATGCTATCGCTGTCAGCGTTTTGGGCATTCCGGTGAATGCTGTGCATATAACAGTCGATGCGTCCAGTCGTTCGCAGATCTAGACCTAGAATAGACGTGTTCGTGTTTCGGCTTTTCGTAAAACAGGAAAATTGTGTTTTAGTTTTCTCCCAAAGACAATAAATTGCGTTTTGATTAACTGTGTCGGTAGTCAAGCTAGTAGCGGCGCCGATCATCAGATCGTGTGGGACACGGGTTCAAACCCAGGCAAACCTTAAACTTTTTTTTTTTTTTTCAAATTGCTTGAAGTGTATAGTGAAGAAAGTGAAAAGACATCACAAATCACGCGATGGATGGTGGAGAGCGTTCTGCTCTTCCCATAACGGGAGGTGCCGTGGCGAAAGCCATCAGAAGGAGGAGGAGGTTAAGAACCACTCCTAACCTAACCAAAGTTAAAATAAGTGCTGCTTTAACAGCTGAAACAGCAACAGCAACACAAAAAAACAAAAAACAAGATGATGCGTTAATGCACATCTCTGATGAGGTCCATTACAAGGGGGGCAACAACAACTTTGCCTCTCTAGCGGCATCTGAATCGGAAGATGAGGATGAAGTAATAAAAGATATCAGCATCAGCATACAAAAGCTGAAAGAAAAAGTGCTTGCTATTAAGCAAAAACAAACTGCACGCAGGCAAAGGGAGCGATTAGAAATAGAAAGCTCCCAACAAGAAAAGCAACAAGAGCAGAAACAACAACTGCAACAAAAACAAAACCAACAGCAGCAGAAACAACAACTGCAGCAAACAAAACAGCAGCAGCAGAAAGAACAGCAGCTGCAGAAACAGCAACAGCTACAAAAACAACAACAGCTGAAACCACATCAGCTTAAAAAACAGCAGCAGCAGCAGCAACAACAACACAAGCAGCAACAACAACAACACAAGCAGCAACAACAACAACAACAACAGCAGCAGAAGAAGAAGGAGAAGGTTCCACCCATCAACACATACAAATTAGAGGTAAATGCTACCAAAGACCTGTGTAAGTTGGCAATTGGCAATAATTTTAATATAAAGAGATTGGGGAACGATCGCCATGCCATCCACTGTAATACAGTGGAGGGCTATGCGAAAGTGAAAGAGCTCCTAAAAGAAACGACGACGGAGCACTACTCATTCACACCGAAGTGTGAAAAGCGGCAATCGATGCTGCTGAAGGGGTTGGAACCGTCTTCTGATCCTGAGGAGATCCTGGCACTGCTCAAAGAGAAGGAGTGCGAAGGACTCAAATTTGTGGGGGTAAAGCCATTTACCACAGCTAGAGCCAGGCGGGAGAAACGGGGTCTGCCGTTCTTCCTGGTACAGCTCAGTCCCGAAAGCCGTCTGGATAGTCTAAGGAGTATCAATGTCCTAGACTACCAGGTGGTTCACTGGGAAAAATTAAAAAGGAGCGAAGGCGTTATACAATGTGTTCGCTGCCAGAGGTTCGGGCACGCCGCGTCGAACTGCCAAATGCAGCCTCGATGCGTGAAGTGCGCAAAGAACCACAGTTCCGAAGAGTGTGCTCTGGATAGGGACGGAGCATCCGATAGGACGCAGCTCTCGTGCGTGTTATGTGGAAACGTGGGACACACCGCAAACTATCGGGGTTGTCATAAGTTCGCTGACATTAAAAAAAAAAAACTGGCTCGGCAACAGAAGGTGGAGGTCAAACGTTCACCTGTTAGGTTTCAAACACCAGCCGTCACGTCCCAAATCTCCTACGCCCAAATGGTGTCAGGTAGGGGGGCTACGGCACAGCAAGCGGCTGTTGCTTCTCCGGCGCCAATGCCGAGAACAACAGAAGCTGCACCTAACATGCTGGCCATCTTGCTCGCAATCCAAGGGCAGATGGCACAGCTGCAACAGCAGGTGCAAGAACAGGCCAAGCGGGTGGACCAGATCTACGTGATGCTGCCGGGCCTAACGCAACACATGTCGTAATGGGTACGCACATGGTGGAGCAAACCTTGAAGGTCCTTGCGGTGAATGTTAATTCACTGATTAGGATCGAACGAAGAGCCGCGATGTTTAAATTGCTACAAGACCAAACTCCTGATGTGCTTTTCGCTAGCGAAACCAAGCTAACCGATAAGCACAAACTGGAGTACAATAATTATATTGTTAGAAGAAGAAACCGGCCCAGATCCAAACGTGGAGGCGGCGTCGCGATCTTCATTAAAGAAGGTGTAAAATTTCACAGAGTGTACAAGAGAGTGTTGCGCAGGTTCCGGGTGTTGGAGGCAGTCGTCATTTACATCCCCCTCCGCAGTGGAAAGCGGCTGTACTTGGCCTCTGTTTATGCATCTGGGGCTTCACAATCCACCTTATTCATTACAGAGCTCGACACACTTTTTCGACTTCTGAGGCTGGAATCGGGGGAGAATTATTTTATAATCGGCGGGGACTTTAACGCTAGACACAGAGATTGGGGAAATAATTTGCCAAATACTAGAGGGAACCTACTACTCGATTGGTGGGGTCAGCACGATGCCATGTATAGACTCGGTCTTAAAGCGACGGATAACCCGTCGTTTCCCAGAGGCGGGTCTTATTTGGATCTATTGCTGTACGACGAACGTATACGACTGACAGGTACGAATTCACAAACGCTTAACTGTCTGCGCACATTCGTGTATGATAGCGACCATTGCGGTTTTAGCACCGAAATCACAGTTCCCAACGAAATTGCGGAATTGGAGGAGTTTGTCCAAAGATATTCTTACAACTACAGTAAGACTCGATGGACACGTTTCTCCGCAACCTTGTCAAGAGCACTCTCCTCGAACACGCTCCACCCACCGTCCAATAGGAATCTGTCAAACGAGGAGATCGACAAATACCTAAAACGAATGGACGAGACAATTAAACAAACTATGGACACTACAATACCGCGATATAAACAAACGACTAACGAAGATCTGTTCCGCAATCCTACTATTGACGCACTGCACCGACAGAAAAGTAGACTTCTGACAAGACTAAAAAACTTATACAGACAGTTTACAGACAGACAAGACCCAGAGATTAGGACACTGAAGTCGTCGATTAAAAATATTCAAACGTTAATTAAAGAGAATTACAGAATTGCTGTAAGTTTGTATTGGAACAACAAGGTTCGGGCTGTTAACACCAGCAACCCGAATATGTTCCCGCAAATAAATAAACTATTTCGGAGAAAAAATCAAAACGACCTTCAGTGTCTTAAAATAGCCCGGACAACAGACAACGAACGGTTACTAACAATAGCAGGCATTGATACAAATGAGGCCGCTGATGATGACGACTTCTTTGTGATCGAGGATCCACAGGAGAAGGTTGAGGCCATAGGGGCGACTTTCCAGGAAGTATACAAGGCCAATGATATCATTGGCCCTAATTATGACCTGGACAATCGCGTCTTGGTGCACAACTTCTATATTCGAAATGAAGTAGAGAACTGGCGATCCGAGGGCTCTGGTTTCACCCGCTTCAGCGACGAAAATATGGCAAATAATGTCATTGCTAGAGAAGGTGGCCTACCCCCGTTCATTTCGAAGGAAGAACTCCATGAGATCTTCGACACAATCAGAAGTAAGAAATCAGTGGGGACCGATGGTATTCCGAACACCGTGCTTCGACATCTTCCTCTAGAAGCGGTGGACATTTATACCACCCTGTTCAATAATGCAATGAATAATGCACATTATCCAGCGCATTGGAAAACGGCGGTGGTTCAACCTATCCCCAAAAAGGGAAAGGATATATCCAATCCGGCGAATCTTCGGTCGATAAGTCTCCTTCCGAATATCAGTAAGGTGTTCGAAAAAGTAATCAATAGAGCTCTGACTAGGTGGGTTGAGGACAAACATATAGTTCCGGATAATCAATTCGGTTTTAAGGCAGGACATGCTATCTCACATGCCGCGTCTAAACTGGTGTCCGATATCCAATGGAATAAAGGCAAAAAACAGTGTACTGGTGCCTGCCTAGTTGACTTGGAGAAGGCTTTCGACACTGTATGGTTAGAAGGTCTTTTCTACAAGCTGGCTAGTTTGGGGATCAGTAAACCTCTCTTGTACATTCTTTATAATATGCTAACCAACAGACAGTTCATCGTGAAATATTGTGATGTGACTTCTGTTGGAATATTTCAAATTAAAAATGGTCTTCAGCAAGGCGCGGTCAATTCGCCGATCCTATTCAACATTTATACAAGCGACTTGATAGGTTCACTTCCCCATACTATTGCGTACGCAGATGACTTGATAGCGTACAGAACAGGTCCAAAAATCGAGGTCATTAATAGTCTCTTACAGCGTGACTTCGATAAGATAAGACGATTTTGCGATGACTGGAAGTTGAAAATCAACTTTCAGAAGTCGGAAACCATTCTTTTTAGGACGCCGTTGTCTGGAGCCTCTAGGGACACCAGAAAAAATTGGCGAAAGTTCTCGATCATTGGACAACACGGACAGCCTCTTGCCTGTCGAAGTGTAGTCAGATACCTTGGGATCTGCCTAGATCAGTTTCTGTATTTTAACAAAAATGTAGATGCTGCTCTAGCCAGAGCTAAAGGCGCTTTTGCCCTCACAAAGAGACTGTTTTATAGCAGCCAACTCGATGCGAGGGTAAAGATAATCTGCTACATGGCCCTTATCAGGCCCATGCTGGTATTTGGGTGTCCCGTGTGGTTCAATGTACGAGCAAGCTTAATGGAAAAGATTCGGGTGTTTGAGAGGGCTTGCCTTAGGGCTTGTCTTCGCTTGTACAGAACACCAGAATCGGAGTACAAAAAATTGTATCCTAATGAGGTCCTTTACAACAGGGCGAACCTAATACGAGTGGACAACTTCGTAATTAAGCTGACTCGAAGGCACATTGCAAGAGCAATGGCCTCGACGAATAACCTGATATCCGGGGCTTACTACCCCAATTACATTTATCATGAGAGTGTGCGCTCTAACGGCTTCGTTCCACCGGAAGCATTCCTCTACTTTGATCAGATAGGGTTGATCCAGGATAGGTCAGCGATCCCGTTAATCTTCCATGTCGCTCGGACAGCTGGGGACAGGCGACTCAACTACAACAGAGACGTCGCACACGGCAGGGTGGATCGTCTCAGGTTCAGTAGGGCGGTGGGGAATCGCGATAAGAGGGATGTCGTTCGGCATCACCAGCATTTCTGGTGGTTGAATGATGGGGAAGATGTTTCGTCGTCGTTTCCGTCAATTACGGACCAGCCTCACTAATGAGGCAGAGCTGACCAATCTATTTGCTCTGTAAATAGCGATGGCCAGCTTACATAGGTTTAGGTTAGCATTTAAGAAATATATATATATATATATTAGTATATACAAAGTTATATACTAATATATGTATATTATTGTGTATAATGTCTATGTGTTTATATGTGTGTATTGTGTATGTAGGTTAGCTAGACTAAGGTTTATTTTAAGTTAGATATTAAGTTTTTATAAAAAATAAAAAAATTGTCCATATGCTAAGTTTTTGTTAACAATGTTTTTCTTAGCCTTAAGAATAGAAAATTAATATCATAAATAAAATGTAAATGAAGTCGAAAGACATAGTATTAAAAATTTAGAGTAGCTTAGAGTGCCTGTGTAGGGCCAGTAAGTTAGTATAAGATTGTTTAGTAATTGTAAGCTAGCATTTAAGCATTTTTTGTTAGTTTGTAAGAATTAATGATTAAGAAAATAAAATGCTTTTAAAACTTAAAAAAACTTAAACAGTCGATGCGTTCTCTGTGGTGAATCTGATGAATTTACCATATGCAAGTAATATTCGAGAACTATGTCCGATTTACACAAATAAAGTAAAAGTTCGATTTATAATTTGTTAGTTTAGATTTATTATTTTCCTCCATGAGGAATCTGAACACACGCTCGTCAACTTAATAACTAACTTATAAATGAACACTTAAGCTACTCATAGGAACTGTACCATCGTAAAATTAAATTGGCGTTGTTTAGCATGAGGATTTAACGTTAACGAGGCTGCAAAGTTTAACTTTGCATACGCAGCAGCGGTATCAGAGTGTTGTTTACTTCGTTGGATATGCTGTTGATATACCAGCAACGTGGTCTTTAGTGTTTTCTTTAGTGTTGTTCTATAAAATAACTGCAGTATTAGGAATTGGGTATTGGGTATATTCCTTATAGTTTTGGTATTCAATTAACGAAAGCCTATTACAAGCCCCATTTTCCGCTTACCCATATTATGAGTTCCTTTTTTATCAACCATCCCTACGGGATTGTTGTAAGGGGATCGTGACGGACGTGTAATCCCATTATGAAGTAACTCGGAAATTTCATTATTAACAAAATCGGCTGACATATAGTGGCCACAAAATTGTGTTCAAGGGAAGTGCCTCATTGGGGTCAGCACAAACTTTCGAATGTCGTGAAATTAATAACGAAAATTGTGCATTTAAATCTAAGTCGACATATTTCTTTTCAATGGCAATATTATTAACATTCCTACAATAGAAATATGATAATATTTCTTCACCTCCATTGTACTTCAAAATTCCTTTTACAAGATTTAATTTTGTGTCGATTTGTTCCAGGAAGTAAAATCCAATGATACAATGGCTTACGAATCAGGTTATACGTATACCTTTTAAGCTTTTGAAATTTTTTATATAATTTTGAGAAGCGCCCGCATCTACGAGTAGTTTTATTTCCCTTTCTGCCAGTGTTCGACTCACAAAGGGCAGGAGGAACTTGCCCCTTGAAAAATTGATTTCTTCAAAAACTTCTTCTTCAGCTTCGTCCGTAAAAATTTTGTTCGCCGAGATAATTGTATAGTTCGGGATTTTGTTCATATGAACGAAATTGGTTTTCTGAGGTGATGGTTGGAAGTTGTGATCTCTGACATAAGTGATTGACCATTTGAAACTTAGGAAGTGTTAAAATATAATCTAGCAATAATTGCATTGAAATTGAGAACAGTATTAAACGAAGATAAGACTTGGTCTGCAGAACCTAAAATTTTATTTCTGATAATGGCTTCTGCCTCGTAATGTCTTGAACTCCTGTCATATGCCTCGAATAATTTATATGCAGCGAAGGCGGCCTGTCGCCATGAAACATACCGCACCTGCTACCCCACTGAATTCAGGTAAAGATTTCACTAAGTCTAGCGATTCCTCGCAAATTCTACCAGGTTATTGCATTGAGCTGTGTATCCGTGCGGCATCGGATAAAGAATAGTGCCGCAGTGCATCCCAGCTTGTCGTAAGAGGCGACTAAATGGGACACCAATCATATACAGGAAACTATGACACCAAAAATGAACTTGTGACACTTTAACACGTTAAAACTTTCCCACGAGTTTGTATGCAATCAGTGGGTTCCCGCGTCTGGAGACTACCGGTGGGGTAAAAGAACAGTCAATCAATTTGAAATGAGCATACATGTGTCAAACCACTCAAACTTAAGATACACTTCATGGAAATGATCGCAATTAATAGCACCACCCCGCTCGGCACCACGCTTGCAACGCACTCGGGTGATCCCAGAGCAAGCAGAAGTGCTTGTGTCAGCGCCCGACGGATTCCGGGGGCGGGCAAAATGAAATTTCTAAAATATTTTCCGAAACTTCGGTTTGCAAATTGGAACCTCGGATCGATGACCTCAAAAAGTTGAGAACTGGAAGCGATTATGCGTCGCAGAATTCTTCAAATCCTGTGCGTACAGGAAATGAAGTGGTGTAATACAGGAAATAAATCGCGTTTTCTAGATTTAAAAACTAAGGCATTAAAGATGTTCTACCATGGAACGGTCATTGGACGAAACGGTGTTGGAATCGTTGTTGCGGTGGATCTTCTAAGCAATATCGTTGGTATTTTGAAAATAAGCGTCCGCTTGATGAGTGTTAAACTCGTCATACACAATGAAACGTGGAACATTGTTAGCGCGTACGCCCCACAAAATGGATGCGACCAATCGGAAAAAGATAAATTTTGGTCGGAGTTCAGTAATTTGCTTAGAAATATACCCATCGATGAGATGCTTTTCGTAGGCGGAGATTTAAATGGCCACGTCGCAGAAACAAATGTTGATTATGAGGACTGCCACAGCAGTAAAGGCTTTGGACTCAGAAATTCAGCTGGCGAAGACATCCTTGTAGCATGTAGGGCTTATGGCTTAACCATCTTAAATACAATGTTTATTAAACATCAACGACATCTTATCACCTATAGCAGCGGAGGCCACGAAACACAAATAGATTATCACCTCTGCAAAATGTCGATGAGAAACAGTGTTAAGGACTGTAAAGTAATACTTGGAGAATCGCTAGTAAGCCAACACCGTCTGCTCATTACATAATTTTTCACGGCGGAACCACCGAAAACGCGGGCATCGTTTGGAAAGCCAAAAATCCCGAGGTATTATCTATCGAAGGAACGAAGCGCAAGATTTATCGCACTGGCTAAAGAAGTACTTCAAAATATAAATGGTATAGCAGATTCACTTAGCCCGCAAGAAATGTGGAACAGCATGCACGAGGAATGCATAACACTCGCAAAGTCCCATCTGGGGACTATATGGAAATACCATCACGTCGGCAAAGAAACATTGTGGTGGAATGACGAAACTAAACGAGCTGTGGCCGACAAGAAGAGTGCATTCCAAGCGTGGACAAAATGCGATCGAAGGGACGATATCGAAAAAGCTCGACTGGCTCTTGAATACGATCATCTTAAAAAGATCGCAAAGAAAGTCCTGGCTCGAACTCGAACGGGAGCAGCGGAAAACCTGTACCAGGAGTTGGAACAAATATCCTCACGATCGGCAGATAGAAGACAAGCTATACAAGAAGTTCAAACGTCGTACAATACTAAAGTGCAAAATATTTTTAAGCTCGCTGAACAGAGGCGAAAAAATTCGATGGAAATAACCTCGCCGAAATACATAAAAGATGCAGACGGTCGCTTATCAACAAGTGAAAAGGAAATTTGTAACCTGTGGCTTGAATACTGCAAGGAGTTGCTTAACAAACTGTTTCCACGTGATATCGTGCCGACAGCTGGTCTATTCGAGGAGAAAGTTTCGGACTTTTCAATCGAAGAAATAAGTATAGCAATCGGAAAAATGAAGCGGGGAAAAGCGGCGGGACCAGACAGCATTCCATCAGAGTTGTGATCGAAGATGGATGGGATCGGCAGCGAATGGCTATCGAAACTTTTAAATAAATTAAAATGTGGACAACCTATGCCGAATCAATGGAGAATTAGCTTCGAGAATGCAAAAACTACCGTTCAATCAAGCTTATATAACACACAATGAAAATCGTCGAAAGAGTCTTAAACGTACGTCTTCCGCAAATAATAAAGCTCGATAATAGCCAGTGTGGATTTATTGAAGGAAGATCGACGATGGACGCTATCCAAAGCCTACGAATAATAATGGAAAAGCACCGAGATTCGTCTAAGGATTTACACATGGTATTCATCGACCTCGAGAAAGCATTTGATCGAGTGCCTAGGGATCTCATATGGCCCGCGCTGAGGTCTAAAAACGTACCAGAAACGTATGTTTGAATAATACAGGACATGTATGGAGACGTGAAAACTGCGGTTAAAAGCTCTGCTGGACTAACGACAGAATTTCCAGTTAATGTCGGAGTGCATCAAGGAATCGTACTTAGCCCTTTCCTCTTTAACGTAGTATTCGACCATTTTTTAAAAGACTGCATGCGCGAAGCAAATGTAACGCCAATTCTCTTCGCTGACGGCGCAGTTATACTTAGCGATAATATCGAAGATTTACAGAACGCCTTAGATTCATGGAGAAATGCGCTAGAGAGAAGCGGGTTTAAAATAAGTCGTTCAAAGACGGAGCATTTGACGTGCCCATTTGCGAATCCGTTGCGACTTGTTCCGGATATAATGTTAGACGGAATAGTTCTTCCGAAAAGCACTATCTTTAAGTACTTAGGATCAATCGTTAACATGGAAGCGAAATGTGCCGACGACGTTAACCACAGAATGAGTGTGGGATGGATGAAATGGCGGGAAAATTCGGGAATCTTTTGCGACCGAAAATTTGCACTTAAATTAAAGGGGAAACTCTACACCACGGTTGTTAGACCAGCTCTTATATACGGTTCACAGTGGTGGACAATGTACGAAGCGTTTAAAAACAAAATGATGGCAGCGGAAATGAAAATGTTAAGGATGTCTAGTGGAATCACTAAACGCGATTGCATTAGATCTACGCGTATAAGAGGAAGTCTACATATAATGAATTCGGTAACCGAACAGCTTGAGGCGAATAGAATAAGCTGGTATTGCCACGTTCAAAGAAGATCTGCGAAAAATCCGGTTAAAAAGGCACTATCAACTACGGTCACTCCAACTGTAAGAAAACGAGGTCGGAAAAAGAATTCCTGGATTTCTCAGATGGCAAATGCGCAACAACGCCTGGGGCTAACCAGTGAAGCGATCCAGGACCGAGCATTATGTAGACGCGTTCTGCGGTCTGCGACATTAGCCAATCCCATAAGCGGAGCAGCAGCGATGTAGTAAAAATGGGAAACTCGTTACGCATAAGTTCGTATAACGAGGAAAGGGTTAATAAAAGGATAAGAAGAAGATTGAATTTAACTGTGCTGCATCCATTTTAGGTTTTTAGTTTTAACAATTCAACTTTCCTTATCTAGGTGTCTTATTTATTCGAAAAATAATGAAAATAATCAATAAAAAAAAGGTAGAATATAGAGAATAGTAAAAGGAATAACTTAATTTGAACTTAATCAATTTCAACAATCAAAAGAGAACTTAAAATAATCGATTTATTTTTTTCGATTTTGGAACTTCAATTTAGGAAAATTTTTCTACACTTATTCCAATTCCTACAAAATCAAAATCTACGTTAATACTATTTTAATATTTATATATAGATGTAACTTGTACTTGCTTGTTATACAATATAATTTTATGATTTTTATCCAAAAAAGGTATTTCTTTTCAATAGCTGCTTTGACTGATGAACTTACAGATGAGATGAGGACTATTGATTTGTATTCCTTAATTTTCAACTGGTAAATTTAAAGCTGGACTACTGTTTTGTACTGTTTAATTTTTCACTAGTAAATTTGAGGATAACTGAACTATTGTTTGTAATGTTTAAATTTTCACGGGTGAATTTAAAGATGAGTTTGTCTATTATTTTGAAATGTTTGATTTTTCACTTTTGAAATATTTCCAATTGTTTTCTTCAGATTCAATTATTCATATGAATAATTTATTTGGTCTTCGCATAATATAAAGAATTTTTTCTTTTACTTTCCGCAGTTAAAAAATTGTAAACATGAACGATTAAAAAAAGTTCTAGGATCGCGTAGCCACACGTTTTGGGCGCCAGTAATATTTGGGAACTATGTCCGATTTACACAAATAAAATAAAAGTTCGATTTATAATTTGTTAGCTTAGATTTATTATTTTCCTCCATGAGAAATCTGAACACACACTCGTCAACTTAAGAACTAACTTATAAATGAACACTTAAGCTACTCATAGGAACTGTAACGAATTGTTAACGAGGCTGCAAAGTTTAACCTTGCATACGCAGCAACGGTATCAGAGTGTTGTTTACTTCGTTGGATATGCTGTTGATATGCCAGCAACGTAGTCGTTATTGTTGTTCTGCATTCTGTTGTTGCTATGTGCATAGTTATTGCGGGCAAGATGTTTTTGCTGTTTTTGATGCTGATGGACCATGATGGACTTTGATCATTGGATATTCTACCAATGTCACCAGCTTATTTAAGCATTTAAGTTAGTCATAGTAATGTTCCATAACTTGCAACAGTTTCGCGAAATCTCTTAAGGAAGCAAATCAGCCTGTTCCTCAACCAAAATGCACTAACTGCAATTCAACGGGTCATGCAGCCAGCTACAATGGTTGTCCTTCGTGCACCAAATACAAGGAAAAAACAGTCTTTAACTTAAAGAGCAAAAAAATGTTATTACGTAAAACAAAAAGAAATAGGAGATAAAATTAGTAGTCTTGTCAACCCTAGTGTATGTTACGCACAAAGAGCAAAATCAGCAATTAAGAATTTTTATAACAATCAAAAAATTGGGTCTGTAACAAGTACACCCTTTATAGGCGAAACAACAGCCGCCCCTACAGATAGCTCAAACTGTTTTACGAGTGACCTCAATAAATTTCTTTACGAAGCGCAAAATTTATTTAATATTTCATTCAAACAGTTATTAATAAACATTAGGCAATTTGGGCCTGCATACCAACAACTACAAACCAAAGAGGTAAAAATGTTTGCTTGCCTTGAATTCGTTGCCTCAATAGTAGTTTAACTTACACAGAAGTAAATAAACTTAAAATCATATTGATGAATATCAATTCATTAATCTCCCATGAAAGAAGGCTGGCAGTGTCTAATATTCTAAAAAAAATAAAATGCCTCAAATATGTTGCCTTTCTGAAATCAGATTAAACAGCAGAGATAATCCACAATTCGAAGGCTTTAACTTTATACCGGGAAACTCTGGTAGGAGTACAGCCATTATATTGGATCAATGGTTTAATTATGACACGATTCCATTCCAAAGTAATTTGTTTTCATTCTGCCTGGTATCCTTAACCTCACAAGACGCTGCCAATTTATCTTTTAAGAACTATATATATTCCTTCTAATGCTAGTCAACTTTTACAAAATGAGCTCGAAAGGCTTTATAATTTAATTAATACATATGAAGCAGCGATAATCGGAGGAGGCTTCAATTCACGACACACATCATGGGGGGATAGCACTTTGAATATAAATGGAAACCTTTCCTACAACTTTTTTTTTAGCGCACCATTCATTGATTTGGATTTGGTATCTCCCAACGGTCCCACATTTCCAAGATCTTCTTCAGTCCCTGCCTTTTTTCTTATCTTTGCTACTCTGCTACGATTGGGAAATCTTTAGATCAAGTCTTCATAACCGTCTTGCGCAGCTCTATATCCCAACCAACAGAAATGTATCGAATCTTGAAATAGATGCAATAGTTATCCAAATGAATGAGCAAATAAACCTCTGTATAGTGGCAAACTCCGAAGTCCATAACACTCAAAAGCTAAGATACAATAATCAATAATAATAACAATCTCCGATCTCACAAAAATATTAATTAAACTCAGGAACACCTGGCTTAGGCAACTGAAGAGAATAATCATCTGAATAGATTCAACCAAGAATACTTTATTCCAAAATCCAGTGTCTTAGTAAGATAATTAAAGAATGAGTAAGGATTGATCTAAACAATTGCTTCAAGTCAAGGCTTACGAGAATTCGTCTATCCCCTCAAGCTTTTAAAGAAATTGATAGGATCACACGATGGAAGTACCTTGGAACAAATATCTCTAGCGACATACTTTTTTATAACGGTTGACAGTTAGCAGATATACAAATTAAGGTTAATGTGTTTAAAAAATTCTATTCACAAATATATGAATATTGAAAATAGGCCTACGCTTGATCCAAATCTAAAAGGTGAAATATTATCAACAATAAGCCAGTTCTGCCAAACTCACCTCAACCGTTCGTATACATCATTTTTCCCTGAAAATGATGCTCGTGATTCGAATTCACCTATTTTTACCACCCTAAATAAAGTTAATTAAAGTTTAGACTTACTTTAAACAATAAAAAATCTGAAGGTATAGATACAATTTCTAACTTTATCCTGCGAAAATGTCCTTATTTGCTCGACCCTTTTCTCTCACTTTTGTTTAACCACTGTATAAATAGCGAAAAAAAATCCGCTAAAGAAGTCAAAGATTTTCGGCCCATTTCATTGCTATCAAACGTGGGAAAACTTTTCGAAAGAGTACTGGCGGACGGATTTAATAGGTTTTGCGATGCATCAAATGTAATCCCAAACAACCAATTCGATTTTAAAAAAGGTCACGCAATCGAACATGCATTCATTACCATGCCCGACAAAATTGTTCAAAAAATATATTATATTATATATTTATATACTATATATATATATCCCTCAACGAATTTCCCTTTTAGCTCCCTATCATAGAAGATCCTGGCGCCATTCTCTACGCCGACGACACCACAATATTGTCCAGTGGAATAAGATCAATTGATGACCTTAAAAAGATTAAGGATAAAATAAATATCCTACAAAATTATCTAGAAAAGTGGAGACTAAAGATTAATACCCATAAAAGCGGTTTATCATGTTTTAGAAATGCTAGTGAAAAAGGTCACTATCTTGCAGTCAAGGAAATCAAACTGTTAGATCTTCAAATTTACGGAAGTCCCATTCCACTTCGAGTTGAAACTATAGACTTTTGCTTAACAAACATGGCCGGAGAGCTTTAGCCAAAGCAAAAACAGTGACAGGTGTTCTAAAACCTCTGCTTAATTCAAAACAACCCTCGCAAAACACGAAGATATTGATATATAAAACGCTCATTAGACCAATTCTGACTTACGGTTTAGCATCTTGGTTTACAATTTCACCTACAGCTACCAAGGATATGAAGAGCTTTGAAAGGAAAATATTACGTTTTTGCTGTGGTAAATTTAGAAAATCAGATAGAAAGTGGTTCTCTAATAAAACGCTCTACGAAACAACGAGAATGATCCAATCTCTTTCGTTTGTTAACTTACTTAATAGATCATTAATGAGATTGGAAACTGTAAAACCCAGTATTTCATATTTTTAGTTTAAGTTGTTTGATGTTTTATTTAGTATAGTTTTGCCGAAAAGAGCAGCACTGAGAATATATGCCGGGAGCAAGCATATACTAATAAATATCGAAATAAAGTAGAATTGTACATTCTGATTGCTCATGTAAATGTAAAAAATACATTTCGTTCAGTTTTAAATTGCCAGACATACTTGCTAAATTAGGCGACATTTATATACTTTGTGAATACAAAACCTAACTGATCGAAATTTTGTTATGTCTCAATAAAGCCAAATTGTAAAAATTGTAATTGTGTACAGGCGAACTAGATACCGCTATCAGGGAGAATCAACCTTTAAACCTGGACGATGTAGACAAACAATTCCGTCCACCTGACCTGAATGAAGTATAGATAGCTATATCTATGTTTAAGTCCAACAAAGCTGCTGGAGCGGGCCGTCTGCTTTAAATAGCTCGGCAGTCAGGCTGTCATCTTTAAAGTATGGTCGATGGATGGAACCTCAATATGATTATCCGATCCTAAAGAAAGGAGACCCACTGAAATACGAGTACGCCAACTACAGAGGCATCAGTCTTCCTAGCATCGCATACAAGATCTTATCTGCTATATTGTGTAAGTGGCACAATCTTTCAAAAGTCGGTTCAATTACTCGCATATGCTGACGATATTGACATTGAGCATCTGAAGAAAGCAGCGTGATGTCAGTGACGCTGTTGGGAGTATTGAGACGGAAGCGGCGAAAATGGGCCTAGCAGTCTACGAGGGCAAGACTAAGTAGGAGTATATGCTACGAGTATAAGGACACTCGGGCGGTCAAGGTTCGAATCCTACTCATGATAAGTTTTTCATTTCTGTAATTGGAACTCATTCAGAAAAATCTGCGTGTGAAGGCATAACACTGGCATGTAGATTTGGCTGTTGTAGAGTTGCAAGCACAAAAACAACCGTTAAAATTTACAACCTGAATCATTTCGAGTGAAGAAAAACTCTCCGTCCTATTCAGACTCCCACCGCTGAGAGTCAATATCGAAACACCTGAGTTTCAAACCACTACATCACGACAACTTTCCTTTCTCCCCCTTCTATCTTTCCGCCCGCGCCCTGGCGACAGTAAAAGGGTTTCCTAAACCCCTTGAGGCGCGCGTAAATTATATAAAAAAAAAAACTGAACACCGAGGTAATTAACGACTTTTTTTGCGTAGCACCGCTATGGATTTAGACAACGACACCGGCGCTGAGATCAAACGAAGAATAACTCTTGCCAATCGTTGCTTCTTTGACCAAAGAAGGCAATTGACTAGTGAAGCCCTCTCTCGAAAAAATAAAGTTACTCTATATAAGACCTTAATAATCCCAGTCCTGCTCTATGGCGCAGAGGCATGAACATTAATTAAAACGGATGAGGGTGCTCTTGGCTACTTCCAGAGGAAAATTCTTCGAGTGATTTTCGGTCTCATTTGCATTGACGGTGAGGAAAGGAGGAGATACAACGACGAACTGTATGGACTGTACAGCGACTTCGACGTAGCCAGAAGAGTGAAGATCCAAAGACTAAGGTGGCTGGGTCATGTAGACAGGATGAACACCAATGCTCCGGTCCCAAGAGTCTTCGAATCCGTCCTCGAGCGACAGCGCCAACTTAGGGTGCGAAACTGAAGGCAGCCAGCAAAAGATCAAGTTGGCTGGAGACGCTTGTTGATTGAGGCCCAGGTCCACCCCGGACTGTAGCGCCACCTAAAGTAAGTAAGTACGATTAACAATGCAATAAATAATGTACATTATCCAGCGCATTGGAAAACTTCGGCGGTACATCCCATCCCCAGAAGAAATAAAGACGCCTCCGGTCGATCGGTCTCCTTCTAAATATCAATAAGGTTTTCCATAAAGTTATCAATAGAGTCCTGACTAAGTGGGTTAAGGACAGAAATATAGTTCCGGATAGTCAATTCGGTTTCGAGGCAGGCCATGTTATTCATGCCGCGTCTAACTGGTTTATGATATCCAATGTAACAAAGCCAAGAAACAGTGTACGGGTGCTTGTCTGATTGACTTGGAGAAGGCACTCCATACCGTACGGCTAGAAGGACTCTTCTACCAGCTGAACAGGCTTAGTAAACCACAGTTGGCATATAGACAGTTCTTCGTGAAGAATGACTTCTTCTTCTACTGGAACATTCCACATTAAAAACGGTCTACAACAAGGTGCGGTTAATTCGCCGATCCTATTCAACATTTACACAAGTTATCTGATAGGTTCACTTCACCATTCCATAGCGTACGCTAGTAATCGCGTAGAGATCACAAACATTCTTTTGCAATATGACTTTGATCAAGTAAAACGATATTGTGACGACTGGAAGTTGGCTTTCAGAAGTCGGAAACCATTCTGTTTAGCAGGGCTGTAAAAGAATGCAATCATTCACATGGATTTCTTTCAATTTAATGACTTCAATTTAAAAAAAATAAATCACCATTCATTCTGAAGTCATGATTTAGCAATCATTTTTTTCGATCATAATTTTGAAGTCAAAAAGAATGCAAATATTTTGAACGTTCTCCATTCATTGAAGTCACCTTCAAGTCACTAGCATTCATTGCATTCACTGGAAGTCAGTGAAGTCTTTGAAATCATGTAAAGCCACGTGAAGTCAAATGAGTTAAATGATGAAATTATTGCATTCTTTCACAGCTCTGCTGTTTAGGACGCCATTGTCTGGGGCCTCTGCGAATACAAGAAGGAGCTGACAAATGTTTCAGATGGTTGATCAACACGAGTAGCCACTTGCTTGTCGAAATGTAGTCAGATACCTTGGGAGCTAAAGGTGTGTTTGCCCTTACAAAGAGACTGTTTTATAACAGGCAACTCGATGCGAGGGTAAAAGTAATTTGCTACATGGCCAATATCTGGCCTATGCTTGTATTTGGCTGTCCCGTGTGGTTCAACGCGAGGGAAAGTCTGTTGGAAAAGATTCGGGTGTTGGACAGGGTTTGCTTTAGTGCTTGCCTATACAGAACACCAGTGTCAAAGTACATGAAATCCTAATGAGGTCTTATACAATAAGTCGAACCCAATAAGAGTGAACAGTTTTGTTATCAAGTTGACTCAAAGGTACATTGCAAGAGCAATGATCTCGTCGAACACCTTGATCTCCGGGGCTTACTACCCCAATTACATGTATCATGAGAGAGCTCGCTTCGATGGTTTTATTCCTCCAGAAGCGTTCCTCCACCTCGATATGAAAGGTCTAATCCAGGATAAATAAGCGGTGCCGCTAATCTTCCATGTTGCTCGAACAGCTGCGGACAGACGACTCAACTACAACAGAGACGTCGCACATAGCAGTGCAGTGCGTCTCCGTTTCAGTAGGGTAGGGAGTCGCAACATGAGGTAGTCGCTCGGCAGCACCAAAAATGTTGGTTGCTTGTTGAAATAGATGACTCTACCTCGTCGAATTTCTCTAATATGTACTAGTTAGCTTCGTTAGGGAGCAGAATGGGTCTGCCATATTTCTAGTCATGGCCGACTTACATCGGTAAAGTACATAGCTTTAAGAATAAAAAAGAAAATATATACCTAAAAAAAAAAACATATAGGTAATATTAAAAACAAACAAAAAAAATAACAAATAAAAACTAAAAAACCAAAACACTTATAACTTAGAGATGGGTAGCCTTTGGGTGATTTCTCTCAATAAAAAAGAAAATAGTACCTATGCATTAGATGTTTTAAGTAGGCTAAGTAGGTAAGGTAGATAAAGATTTATATTTAGATATTTCTTAAGTTTTATAATAAGATTTTATGAAAAAATTGTCCATTTACTAAGTTCTTTATTTAACGAAATTTATTTTCTTAGTCTTAGTTTAAAATAAACGTAATAGATTTTTTTAAAAATCTACGTCGAAAGACATAGATTAAGAATTATGTCTAACTTAAAGTCTCCGCATGGGGCCAGTCATTTACAATAAGATATTTTTAAGTTATTTAAGCTGATTCTTAAGTGTTTTTTGTCTAGCTTGTAAGAATTCCAGAATTTATCCGAATAAAAATGCATGTGGCAAAATCTTTTTAGCCAAACCAATCGTTAATTGTACTCGCAGGAATAAAGTTGTAATACGTTACTAAAAAGTTGGCACGAAATTTTATTCATTTGTGGTAGCGAAGATTCTCTCGCTTTTTTGGTTTGTTTTTTGTTGTCCCCTCATTTTAAATGCATTTTTATTTTCTTCAATTCAGTAACTCTTACATGCTAGACAAAAAACGCTTAAAAATTAGCTTAATTAACTTAAAATTATCTTATTCTAACTTACTGGCCCCATGCGGACACTCTAAGTTAAACCTAACAATTCAATTTTGTCTTTCGACTAACCGTACAGATTTTTTATTTTTTTTTATTTTTTTACATAAGAAATAATTAAAACTAAGAAAACATTTTTTTTTTTTTTAAATTTAAAAACTTAGTGTATTTACATTTTTTGTTATAAAATAAAACTTAAGACTAAAAACTACGAACTACCTAAAATAAATCTTAATCTACTTAACCTACTTAAGCTAACTTATTGTTAAAGTATTATTTCTTTTTTTTGGTGTGGCTTGGATTTCCACTTTTTTTTAGAAAAGGTTACCCATCTCTGTTTTTTTTTTTTTTTTTTTTTTAGTTTTTATAATTTTTATTTTTTTTTTTTAATTTTTATTATTATTTTTTTTTTTTTTATTTATTTTTTTTTTTATAATTTTTACTCTTAAAACTACCTTAACCCTACCTACACCTATGTAAGCCGGCCACGGCTAAAAAAGATTAGGCTGACCAACTCTGCTCCCTAATGGAGCTACCCTGCACTGGAGGAGTTCGATGATGGAGCCTCCCCTTCTTCTGCAAGCCACCAAAATTGTTGGTGCTGCCGAGCAACATCCCTCATGTCGCGACTCCCTACCGCCCTACTAAACCGGAGACGCTCCGCACTGCCGTGTGCGACGTCTCTGTCGTAGTTGAGTCGCCTGTCCGCAGCTGTTCGAGCGACGTGGAAGATTAACGGCACCGCTAATCTGTCCTGGATCAGACCTTTCTTATCGAGGTAGAGGAACGCTTCTGGAGGAATAAAGCCGTTAAAGCGAACTCTCTCATGATACAAATAATTAGGGTAGTAAGCCCCGGAGATCAGGTTGTTCGACGAGGTCATTGCTCTTGCAATGTGCCTTCGAGTCAACTTAATAACAAAATTGTCCACTCGTATTAGGTTCGCCCTATTGTACAAGACCTCATTAGGATAGAATTTTATGTACTCAGACTCTGGTGTTCTGTACAAGCGAAGACAAGCCCTAAGGCAAGCCCTCTCAAACACCCGAATCTTTTCCAAAAGACTTGCTCTCACGTTGAACCACACGGGACAACCAAATGTAAGCATAGGCCGAATAAGGGCCATGTAGCAGATCACCTTTACCCTCGCATCGAGTTGTCTGCTATAAAACAGTCTCTTTGTAAGGGCAAAAGCACCTCTGGCTCTGGCCAGAGCAACATCTATATGTTTGTTAAAATACAGATATTGATCTAGCCAGATCCCAAGGTATCTGACTACATTTCGACAAACAAGTGGCTGCCCGTGTTGTCCCACGATCTGAAACTTTCGCCAATTCTTTCTGGTATCCGCAGAGGCCCCAGACAAAGGCGTCCTAAACAGAATGGTTTCCGACTTCTGAAAGTTGATCTTCAACTTCCAGTCGTCGCAGTATTGTTTAATTTTATCGAAGTCACGTTGCAAAAGAATGTTTATAACCTCAATCTTTGGACCTGATCTGTATGCAATTAAGTCGTCTGCGTACGCTATGGCATGGTGAAGTGAACCTATCAGATCACTTGTGTAAATGTTGAAAAGGATTGGCGAATTTACCGCACCTTGTTGCAGACCGTTTTTAATGTTGAATGTGCCAGTAGAAGTCACATCGCCATTTTTCACGATGAACTGTCTATCTGTGAGCATATTGAAAAGAATATACAGTAGTGATTTACTAATGCCTAGTCTGTCCAACTTGTAGAAGAGTCCCTCTAACCATACGGTATCGAAGGCCTTTTCCAAGTCAATCAGGCAGGCACCAGTGCACTGTTTCTTGGCTTTGTTCCATTGGATATCAGAAACCAGTTTAGACGCGGCATGAATGACATCATGCCCCGCCTTGAAACCGAATTGATTATCTGGAACTATATTTCTGTCCTCAACCCACTTAGTCAGGACTCTATTGATGACTTTTTCGAAAACCTTACTGATGTTTGGAAGGAGACTGATCGACCGGAGATTCGCCGGATTGGAGGTGTCTTTATCCCTTTTGGGGATGGGATGTACCACCGCAGTTTTCCAATGCGCTGGATAATGTGCATTATTCATTGCATTGTTAAACAGGGTGGTGTAAATGTCCACCGCTTCTAGTGGGAGATGTCGAAGCACAATGTTCGGTATTCCATCTTTTCCCACTGATTTCTTACTTCTTATTGTGTCGAAGATCGTTTGAAGCTCTTCCTTCGAAATGAACGGGGGTTGTTCCCTTTCATTGGCGATGACATTATTTGCCATGTTCTCGTCACTGAACTGGGTGAAACCCGTGTTCTCGATTCGCCAGTTCACTATTTCATTTCGAAGGTAGAAATTGTGCATAAGGACTCGATTTTCCAGGTCGTGGTTCGGACCAATGATGTCATTTGTCTTGTACACTTCCTGGAAAGTCGCTCCTATAGCCTCGACCTTCTCCTGCGGATCTTCGATCACAAAGAAGTCATCATCAACAACCTCATTTGGATCTATGCCTGCTGTTGAAAGTATGCGTTCATTGTCTGTCATTCGGGCGATTTTAAGACATGAAAGGTCGTCTTGATCTTTCCTCCGAAATATTTTATTTATTTGCGGGAACATATTCGGGTTGCTGGTGTTTACAGCCCGAATTTTATTGTTCCAATACAAACTTACAGAAGACCTGTAATTTTCTTTTATTAATGTTTGGAGGTTTTTGATCGACGACTTTAATGTCATAATCTCCGGGTTGTGTCTGTCAGTAAACTGTCTGTACAAGGTCTTCAGTCTTGAGAGTAGTCTACTTTTATGTCGGTGAAGTGCGTCAATAGTTGCGTTGCGGAATAAGTGTTCGTTGTCAGTGTGTTGATACCGAGGTATCGTTTTGTCCATAGTCCGTTTAATTGTCTCGTCCATTAGTTTTAGATACCTGTCAATCTCCTCGTTTGACAGATTTCTGTTGGACGGTGGGTAGAGCGAATTCGAGGAGAGTGCTCTAGTCAGTGTCCGGGAGAAGTGTGTCCAACGCACTCTACTATAGTTGTAGGAATGCCTTTGAACATACTCATCCAATTCCGCATTTTCGTTCGGAACGGTTATTTCGGTACTAAGACCGCAATGGTCACTGTCATACACAAAAGTGCGAAGACAGTTTACAGTTTGTTGGTTCGTACCTGTCAGTCGTATTCGTGTGTCAAACAACAGGAGATCCAAATAGGAGCCGTGTCTAGGAAACGACGGACTATCCGTCGCCTTTAGGCCGAGTCTATACATAACACTGTGTTGACCCCACCAATTGAATAGTAGGTTCCCTCTAGTGTTTGGTGTATTATTTCCCCAATCGCTATGTTTGGCGTTGAAATCTCCGCCGATAATGAAGTAGTTTTCCTCCAATTCCAGTCTCAGAAATCGAAAAAGTGTCTCGAGTTCTGAGATGAATAGGGTGGATTGAGTAGCCTTAGATGCATAAACTGACACCATGTATAACCGCTTTCCACTACGGAGAGGGATATACATGATGCATGCTTCTAGCACCTGAAACCTACGTACTACACGACTGTATATTCTTTTAAAACGTATACCTTTTCTTACGAAGATTGCAACGCCTCCTCCTTGTATGGAGTTGGGTCGATTTCTTCGCATGATTTTATACCTTCTATGCCTCATTTTGTGTCTTTTGGTTAGCTTAGTTTCGCTAACCAAAAGCACATCAGGGGCTTGGTCTTTAAGCAACTTGAACAGTGTGACTCTTCGCTCAATCCTAATCAGTGAATTAACATTCACTGCAAGGACCTTCAGGGTTTGCTCCGCCATGTACGTACCCATTACGACTGAAGGTGCGTTAGGCTCGGCAGCAGCGCGTATATTTGATCTACCCGCGTAGCTTGCTCGGTAATTTGACGTTGCAGCTGAGCCATCTGCCCCTGGATAGAGAGCAAGATAGCTAGCATGTCATTTGCCGGTTCCGGTGCTCTAGGCGCTGGGGCCTGAGAAGCAACCTTCGCTTGCTGTGCCGTATTTCCCCTACCTGCCGCCATTTGGGCGTAGGTAACCTGGGGAGTAACGGCTGGTGTTTGTGGTAGAACAGGTGGACGCTTAACTTCCACCTTTTGCTGTCGAGCCAGATTTACTCTTTTTATGTATTGGAACTTAGGACAACCCCGATAGTTTGCGGTGTGTCCCGTGTTCTTACATAAAACACAAGAGAGTTGGCTTTTTTCTGACGCTCCATCCCTACCTAGAGCGCATTCTTCAGACTTGTGGTTCTTACCACACTTAACGCATCGAGGCTGCATTTCGCAGTTCGACGCGGCGTGCCCGAACCTTTGGCAGCGAACACATTGCAAAATGTTTTCGTGCCTTTTTACTTTTTCCCAGTGAACCACCTGGTAGTCTAGGACATTGATACTCCTCAGACTATCCAGACGGCTTTCGGGACTGAGCTGCACCAGGAAGAACGGTAGCTTCCGTTTCTCCCTTTTGGCTCTGGCTGTGACGAACGGCTTAACCCCCACGAATTTGAGACCGTCGCACTCTTTCTCTTTGAGCAGCTTTAAGAGCTCCTCTGGATCAGTAGACGGTTCTAACCCCCTCAGCAGCATAGTTTGCAGCTTTTCCCCCTTCGGGGTGAAGGAGAAGAACTCCGTCGTCGAATCCTTTAACAGGTTTTTAATTTTATGATAGCGCTCCACTGTATTACAGTGGATCGCATGTCTATCTACACTAAGTCTCTTAACAAAAAAGTTTGAGCCAATGGCCGACTTACATAACTCGATCGTGTCTTTGAGTTCCATCTTGAACGTATTTATGGGTGGAACCCTTTGTTTCTGCTGCTTCTGCGGTTTTTGTTGCTGTTGTTGTTGTTTCTGCTGTTGCTGTTGTTGCTGTTGTCGTTTCTCTTGCTGCTGTTGTTGTTGTTTCTGCTGCTGCTGATGTTGTTGTTGGTTTTTATTTTTTTGTATGTATTTTTTTGGCACTGTCGTAGGCTGCTGCTTTTTATTTTGGCTTTGTTGTTGCTCCCGTGGCCTTGTCTGTTCGACATCTTGCTGCTGCTGTGGGGCAGGCAGGCTTTCTCTCTCTCTTCTTGCCATTTGTTTTTCTTTAATGGCAAGAACTTTTCGCTGCAGCTCTTTAATGCTGTTGTTGAGAGCATTGACTTCATCCTCTTCGTCTTCTGACTCCGAGGCTGCGAGCGATGCGAACGTATTGTCACCTCCCATATAGTGACCTTCTCCGCCGTCTGACACATATGGAAAGTCGTCATTGTCTGCAACTTCCCTTTTTTGATTTTGTTTTGCTGCCCTTGCCGATGTTGTTGGCACCTCTTCCCTCACTCTACCGGGCAGCTTTTCGGTAGACGTTGAAAGGGAAGGGCGCTTCACAAGGTTAGGAGTTGGTTTTACTGTCCTCCTCCGTTTGGTCATTGCCACTGGATGGGCCGATATTACGGCTTGATCATCAGATGACATTACGTCATCTGCCGGTCCCGCTATTGGAATAGCGGACCGCTCCTTTTTGCTCATCGTTCGATAGCACTTTCGTATTCTATCGACTGTTTTCTATTTTAATTTAAAAAAAAACAAAAAAAAAAAAAAGAATTTTATCACTTTTCGGGAATCGAACCCACGACCCCTGATTTACTTGTCCGACGGCACTACCACTTGGGCTACCGAAACACTTATCATTATCGACTCTAAATGTGTATATAAAAATTACTATTTTTTTTTTTAATTACTTTTACGATTAGCCGAAACACGTTGATTCCTCACGGAGGTCTATGAACGACTGTCCCCTTGTACAATTAATATGCAGTCTTCATGTTTACAATACACGTTATCCTCAGCTTTATTCTAATTACTTCATTTGTTCTCAATTTATTTTAAATACTACGAGTAATCCCTAGGAATTCCACTTTATGGTTTCACTGATAAATGTTTCATGTTGTTCAATTTTCATTTCCTGATGAAGGCAAATATGATATTTTTATTGGGGTTGACATTGAGTTCCACCTTTTGGGAAACTGGTGCATACTACTACGTTTAGAATGGACTGGAGACGTTCTGGTTGGTTTTCCTGGCTCGTCTTTTATATGCATCTATGCATCTTTTTCCATTGTTTTGTGAAAAAAATAAAGAAAGACTAATCGATCGGTATGGATCTCATGATAATCTCTTTCCATCTGTCTGTTATGTATCACCAAGCATAACTTTTTCTTAGGATATTTTCGGGGTTCTATACGTCCGAATAAAAAACGGAACCCTTACTGGATCACTCGTGTATCTGCCTGTCCGTCTGTCACAGAAAATTTGCTTCGAATCTACTGTACCGATTAAGTTCAAATTTGGTACATATATGTATTTCTGTGACTCAAACATGGTCACATAACGTAAATAAATGAATTTTGAACATGGAGGCCATTTTTGGGGGGCCAATTACGAAATTAAAAAAAAAATGGCAAACTGTACCGTGTGACATATAAAATGAAAGGGCTTTTTGTTTTAAGGTTAAGCTAGCCATTTATTTATCTGAAAAGGTTATTAACAAATGTGTTTTATAAAATAAAACGACCTCTCTTAGAAAGAATGTATAAATAACACAAAATACTAGTATTTTATTTTTCTTCTTTAAATGAATCCAAAAAGATATAATATGTTTAATTAAACGGAAATCAGCATACGGAACCCTCTCTCTCTATCATCGTTTGAGGCTTCTGCATGAGAGGACTCGCAATTTTTGGCTTGGCTTCATAAAATAGTTCCCTAACCTTCAACTAATCCTGTTTATTGTTTTTCTGGGCAAGATTGGTGATAGGTCCTTGTAATGGCCGTGATAAGGTTTTCACAAGCAAGAGCAAAGCTATTAATATTGCCTTAGTCTGTATTAATCCCTGTCTGCGGATGTTTATATGCTTGTGTGCAGTTTCGACACAGACATTAAATACAATATAACATGGCAATGATCAGACTATTAAATTTCTGTTGATATATACCAATTCTGAAACAAGTTTTATATAAACGGGATATATAGGGAGAGAAGGAAAACTTCTTTTCTGAAACTGTTTATTAAAGGTGATTCTTTAAGAGGTACTTTTTCAAATGGGGATTTTAAGAGAGACCCCGCAAGCTTGTGTCACACAAAAATGGTATTTGTGGTTAGTACTGTTTGACATTTCATCATGAGGAGGCTAAGTCCAGTACAGTGATTTTAAATTAATTGAATTACAAATTATTCAACTGTACTACAAAAATCAGGATTAAATGTACTACAAAAATCAGGATTTAACGTAAACGAGACATGTGTTTCGCTCGAATAGAAACAATCAAATGCACAAATTGTTATAAAATCGAAAAGATCGAAGCCCAATTTTCATTATAGCATAATAATACCTTGACCAAACACACAGAGATAGATGTAATCTTGGCTACATAACTTTTGCAAATATCAAGCTTACTTACTTACTTAAGGTGGCGCTACAGTCCGGGGTGGACCTGGGCCTCAGTCAACAAGCTTCTCCAGCCAGCTCGATCCCTGGCTAGCTGCCTCCAGTTTCGCACGCCAAGTTGGCTGCGGTCCTCTTTCACTTGCGTGCGCCACCTGAGTCTTCGCCTTCCTCTACTGCGCTGTCCCTCGGGGGCGGATTCGAAGACTTTTCGGACCGGAGCATTGGTGTCCATGGGCTCTACATGACCCAGCCATCTCAGTCTTTGGATTTTCACTCTTCTGGCTAGGTCCATGTCGCTGTACAGTCCATACAGTTCGTCGTTGTATCTCCTCCTCCACTCACAGTCAATGCAGACGGGACCGAAGATCGCCCCAAGAATTTTTCTCTCAAAGCAACCAAGAACACCCTCATCCATTTTTGATAATGTCCATGCCTCTGCGCCATAGAGCAGGACCGGGATTATTAAGGCCTTATAAAGGGTGACTTTTGTTATCCGAGATAGGGCTTTGCTACTCAATTGCGTTCTTAACCCAAAGAAACAGCGGGTGGCTAGAGTTATTCTTCGCTTGATCTCAGCGCTGGTGTCGTTGTCTGTATTTATAGCGGAGAATAGGTAGACAAAGTCCTTAACTATCTCAAAGTTATATCTGTCGAGGGTGACGTTCTGTCCGAGACGTCGGTGTTGGTTGTCCTTTTTGCTTGACAGCATATACTTGGTCTTGCCCTAATTGACCGCTAAACCCATTTTCGCCGCTTCCGTCTCAATACTCGCGAAAGCGACACTGACATCACGCTGCTTTTTGTCGATTATGTTAATATCGTCGGCGTATGGGAGTAGTTGGACGGACTTTTGAAAGATAGTGCCTCTTGTGTTTGCTCGTGAGTTTTGCACTATTCTTTCAAGTACGATGTTGAAAAAATCGCATGACAGCGCATCGCCTTGTCTAAATCCTTTCTGGACATCAAAGGTCTCGGTGAGATCTTTACCGACCTGGATGGAGCAGCGTGCATTCTCCATCGTCATCCTGCACAAACGGACGAGTTTGGCAGGAATGCCAAAACTAGACATTGCTCTATATAGCTCGTCTCTATAGATGCTGTCATACGCGGCCTTAAAATCGATGAATAAGTGGTGGGTATCGATCTGAAGCTCATGGGTCTTCTCCAATATCTGCCGTAGTGTGAATATCTGGTCGATGGTGGACTTTCCTGGCCTGAAGCCACACTGATATGGACCTATCAGGTTGTTGACGAACGGCTTCAGGCGTTGACACAATACGGCGGATAAGATCTTATATGCGATGTTAAGGAGACTGATGCCTCTGTAGTTGGCGCAGTTCAGAGGGTCTCCTTTCTTAAGAATTGGACAAACAATGCTGAGGTTCCATTCATCGGGCATACTTTCGTCCGACCATATTTTACAGATGAGTTGGTGTATGCTCCTTACCAAGTCATCGCCTGCCGCTTTGAAGAGCTCGGCAGTCAGGCCATCCGCTTCAGCAGCTTTGTTGGACTTAAGGTTCGATATAGCTATCTTCACTTCATCCAGGTCGGATGGACGGAATTGTTGGTCATCATCGTCCAGGTTGAAAGGTTGATTCTGCCTGACAGCGGTATTTGGTTCGGCATCGCCGTTATACAGTCTGCAGAAATGATCTTTCCAAATCCTCAGCATCGACTGCGATTCTACTACGATGTTCCCTTGTTCAACTCTACAGGCTTCGGTTCGGGGTTTGTTTTCGCGGCATTTTATTTTTACCTTTTGGTAAAACTTCCGAACCTCATTCCTGGAGTAGCATCTCTCAATTTCCTCGATCGCGCGCTTCTCATGCTCTTTCTTCTTCCTCCTGAGAAGCCGGTGCTCGTCTCTCCTCTTCCGCTCATAGAGCTCATGAGCAACTCTGGTCTTTCTAAGCAGCGCCGCGTTATATGCATCTTGCTTAGCTGCATGTGCTTGCCGGCATTCATAATCGAACCAGGGGTTTCGTTGTGGTGGACGAGTGAAACCCATCACATCAGAAGCGGCATCTCTGATGGCGTTTTGGCAGTATTTCCAATGGTCTTCGATGCTTGATGCTGGCGGCATTGGACCTCTTAAGAGATTAAGAGACACTCGATCGGAAAAGGACTAGGCGATCTCTTGCGATTGTAGCCGTCTGGCGTCGAATTTCCTCGCAGCATTAGTTTGTTTTGGCGTAGTTTGGGATATCCGTACCCGTACCTTGGCTACAACAAGGTAATGGTCCGAGTCGATGTTGGCTCCTCGGAACGTACGGACATCCATAATGCTGGAGGAGTGTCTTGCGTCGATCGCAATGTGATCAATCTGGTTGACTGTTGATTGATCAGGAGTTCTCCAAGTCCCCTTGTGTATGTCGAGATGTGGGAACCGCGTGGTAGCCATGACAATGTTTCGCCCCGCCGCAAAGTCGATTACCCTGAATCCGTTATCGGAGGTGGTGTTGTGCAGGCTATATTTTCCGATTGTTCCACCAAAGATACCCTCTCTTCCTAGCTTTGCATTAAAATCACCGTGGACAATTTTAATGTCATAGATAGGGCATTGCTCGTAGGTCTTGTTAAGGAGCTCGTAGAAGGCATCCTTGGTGTCGTCATCTTTCTCCTCTGTGGGGGTATGCGCGCATATAAGGCTTATGTTGGCGAATTTAGCCTTGATGCGGATTGCTACGAGGCGCTCGCTCACATGCCGGAAGCTGAGGACTTCTCGTCTTAGTCTACCTCCGACAACAAATCCGCATCCAAATAAGCGCTGCTTTTGCCGTCGATAGCAATCGCCGTAGTAGATGTCGCAGTTTTTCATCTTCTTTTTGTCCGGCCCATCCCATCGCATTTCTTGGATGGCGATTATGTCTACTTTGCAGCAGTCTAGGGCCTCCGCTAGTTGCTCGGCTGCACGTGGTCTATTAAGGGATCTAACATTCCACGTGCATATCCGAAGCTGAGTGTCCTTAAATCGTTTGCGTGGGCTGTCAACAGTAGATCCGTCCATATCCGAGGCTTGTTGATGCTTCGTAACTTAATCTTTTTTAAATGGCCGGGCAGTTACCCCGGCAGGTAACTATCAAGCTATGACGCTAAGATTTAGAGAGAATATCAACAACAGATGTATCAACCTAACAGAAAAAAACAAATAGGAGCGCCACACGGTGATTATTCCGGGAACTTTCTGATTTAGGTAGTATACGACAAAATATTATAGTTCACATGTAGCACAAAGTGAAGGAGATATAGCGGCGGTAGTAGAGTATGTATGTCAATATTACTCGAGTCATTGGTTAGATACCACTGGCAATGCTTGAACAGTTCATGGTAAATTAGAACTTCAGAATGTAAGCTGCAGGTATGGGCAATATATTAAAGACATAATCCTCAAAAAATAAATATAAAGAATGGTTTTATTGTACGATAAAAAATATAATCCAATTAACTAAAATTTTTTTTTATTATTATTAATATTTTCTAAATTATTAAAATTATCATATTTCAAGAACGACATCCCTCTAATGTTTATGTTGGCGCTTCCACACATTGTGGTGAGCATTTATATCACAATCACTTGCAGAGCTTATATACAGGTGTAAGGCTAGTTACTTTAAGAGAGAGTCCGGTATCTCATAGGGATGCGGCGCGAGCGATACACGTATTTTATCCTATGCAACTTTCCACGTATTCCACAACACCTGGACTTGGGAATGTTATTTGGTTTCGATCCATGGACACATAGGGCCTCTATTGATGTTTGAACATATGACATTGCAATTTCCGCCACCTGGGGACACGCGTGGTTGCCTTAAAGTCTCGTATTTTCTGAAAAAGATAGGAAAAAAAACTGCCAAAAATTATAATGGCACTCATCCATTCATTCATATTATTTATCAAATACTCGTACACCTTATCACCGTTAAAAACATAGATACATATGTATTTTATATTTTAGGTATAATCTTGGTTTTTTGTATTAGACCCTTGAGTCTGACTTGTCGCAGAGCTCGTTGAAAAAAATGTAAAATACTTAACTGTTTAAAAAGAAAAGCCTTCTTACTACGCTATAGTTTGAGAAGTTGTTCTTTGATCTTTCGTTCGCCATAGGTATTCTTCCGCTACTTGAATTGAATATGATCGCAAAATAATTGAACGCAACATTTGTTATTATTTCTATATTATAATTAATTAAATTATAAATAAATTTAACTATAAATTGTAGTAAATTCACTTATCAACTTCGTATGTATAATATGACACATAATTATTCGCAGAATTAAATTAGAAAGTTCACCGGATGGAAAAATTCGGCTAGAAATTGAAAATTCTAGTCCAAGTGATTCGGGGTCCTATAAAGTTGTTATAACTAATCCAAATGGAGAATTGCAGAGTTTTTGTGCTGTTGCGGTGGCACGTAAGTATGTTTTTATACTGCATTTATATATGTACAAGTTTTTTTTTTATTTATAGCGGAACCTATGTCTCCATACTTTGTGAAACCATTTGAAAATATTCAGGTTATTGAGGGATCTCCTGCTGCATTTCAAGCACAAGTGCTCGGATTTCCATCGCCACAGATATTATGGTTCAAAGATGGCACCCCACTCCATCCCACACAATCTCTTAGTTTTGTAAATAAACCAAATGGTGTTATAGGATTATGGTTAGTTGGATATACTTATGAATTAAATATGTTATAATTGAGTTCACATTTTTACTCATATTGTAGTATTGAACCGGTAAAACCACAAGATACTGGTTGTTATAAAGTTATTGTTGGAAATAGTGAGGGTGAAATCGAAAAGGAAATTAATATAGAAGTTATACCGAAACTAGCAAAACCTTCCTTTGTAGCTGATTTACAAGATTTACAGAGTGTTGAAGGATATCCTGTTAAAATGAAAGTTAAGGTTGTAGGCTTTCCTACACCATCTCTAAAATGGTACCATAATGGACAAGAAATAACATTAAATGATAAGCAATTCGCTTTAGTTGAAAATCCGGATGGGAGCACGTTCTTAATAATAGAAAAGGCGACACCTGCGGACACAGGCTTGTTTGAAGTAGTAGCTGAAAATGAAAATGGGGTTTCCTCTTCAAGCGGCAAGCTATGTATTGTTCCAAAAGCAGATGAGAAGGCATTCGAACAACCCCCACAATTTTCTTCTTCTCTTCGCGATGTTAATGCCGATGAAGGACAAGAGCTGTATTTAGCAGCTCCATTTATTGGAAACCCTATACCTGAAATAATTTGGTCAAAAGACAATAAGCCGTTGTTACCAAATGACCGGGTGATGATTTCATGTGATGGAAAATTCGCACAGCTTACCATAAACCCAGCCACACCTTCCGATTCTGGAAAATATAGCTGCCTGTTAGCTAATCCTTTGGGAGAAGATACATCCACATGCAATGCAAACGTCAGAAAAGTTTTCAAAAAACCTCAATTTACACAAAAACTTATTAATGTTCAACACCCAATCGGAAAAGATGCTAAACTTGCTGTCACCGTCTCTGGTGTCCCATATCCCGAGCTGTTTTGGTATTATCAGGATAAGCCTCTACAAGATAATACAAAATATGTTCTAAAGGTAATTTTTTTTAATTAATTAATTAATTTCCTCTATAGCTGGTTAACAACAAATATGATACAAGAAGCATTTTGTAATTACTGCAATAAGTAATTAAGATCACATCTGCACTAAGAACTTATATTTCAGAAATACTGAAAAAAAAATTGGACTTTGTTATAAAAAATGTTTAATGCTATTTACATCACTTTATGCTAATTAAATCACTTCTGTTCTTAACTAGCCATATATTGATTTAATAGAGGATTTGCTCAACCTTATTTCTTAAGCATGCAGTAGCTTTGGTTTTTTTTATTATTAATATGTATCCTATATTATTTTTTATATTCCTTTGAAGTGCGATACCTCGTTGCCGAGTCTGACACGAAAAATTATATTCTAGAGATGTTTTGCCAGTATATAACAAAAGCTCACTGATATGACCTGCCGTAATTTAAACTTAAAGTTTTCATACAAACCTTGCTTGAGAGATATCAATGAATTAATTGGAGCAAATCTTTTTCACTCAAAAGCTTTCGCACATACGTTCTATGGAGCTGATCAATAGTGCAGTACCTACTCCCGAACGCAAATTGAGGTTTTGGAATGAGATCTATTCCGCCAATAACTTGGAGTATACGTCTATGAATTATCCTCTTAAAGATTTTCGATAAAATTGGGGAAACCGAAATTGGTCTGTAAGATTTTTGTCATTCAAAGATTTTCGTGCTTTTAAGACCATCATGAAAAGTGTAGACAACTGTCATACAGGTGCGACCTGGCACACAGCGATCGAAAAGACGGAACACAAAATTTTAACGAAGAGTTATCTCTTGCTATGGGTATATGAGTTAGCCACTAAGATCACGCGATTTAACTGTTATATCCAAGAATATGGTATACATAATATTATATAATTTGTGGAGAATATAAGCTTACATGACTGAATAATTTTTCTGGAGCAAGAAACTAGATATTTCTTTAAACTATTCGTATAGTCCAATGAGATAAGGTTACTACCTAATATACTATTATATAATTTCAGGAAACTAGAAAGATTGCACAAAATCTTTCAGGATTCACAATGCAACTTACAGATGCATTTTATTAACTTGGCTATGGAACCACCGAAAAACTCTGCAAATAAATCATTTTTTATCTACTTTAATAGAATCTGAAATACTATAGGTATAATATATATATTTTTTTCTTTTCCAATTTCACTCCTTTTTCTTCTAATATTTCAACATAGTAGTTTTTTTTTCCCAAATTTTTATATTCTTATAAATGTCCTTTCAATTTGTGGAGATTCAAGTGTTGTAGTATATACATTCGAGTAGGTGTTTGTTAATTTTGTTAAGCTTATTTTGTTCATTTACTCTATACAAGAGTTTTTCGCATCCATTCTTTTAACTTTTTAAACTTAGGTACTACTAGTTTAAAATAAGGTACAGGTACGCACATTAATTTAAGAACTTCTTCTTCTTATCCTTTTATTAACCCTTTCCTCGTTATACGAACTTATGCGTTACGAGTTTCTCATTTTTACTGCATCGCTGCTGCTCCGCTTATGGGGTTGGCTAATGTCGCAGACCGCACAACGCGTCTACATAATGCTCGGTCCTGGATCGCTTCAGTGGTTAGCCCCAGGCGTTGTTGCGCATTTGCCATCTGAGAAATCCAGGAATTCTTTTTCCGACCTCGTTTTCTTACAGTTGGAGTGACCGTAGTTGATAGTGCCTTTTTAACCGGATTTTTCGCAGATCTTCTTTGAATGTGGCAATACCAGCTTATTCTATTCGCCTCAAGCTTTTCGGTTACTGAATTCATTATATGTAGACTTCCTCTTATACGCGTAGATCTAATGCAATCGCGTTTAGTGACTCCACTAGACATCCTTAACATTTTCATTTCCGCTGCCGTCATTTTGTTTTTAAACGCTTCGTACATTGTCCACCACTGTGAACCGTATATAAGAGCTGGTCTAACAACCGTTGTGTAGAGTTTCCCCTTTAATTTAAGTGGAAATTTTCGGTCGCAAAAGATTCCCGAATTTTCCCGCCATTTCATCCATCCCACACTCACTCTGTGGTTTACGTCGTCGGCACATTTCGCTTCCATGTTAACGATTGATCCAAAGTACTTAAAGATAGTGCTTTTCGGAAGAACTTTTCCGTCTAACATTATATCCGGAACAAGTCGCAACGGATTCGCAAATGGGCACGTCAAATGCTCCGTCTTTGAACGACTTATTTTAAACCCGCTTCTCTCTAGCGCATTTCTCCATGAATCTAAGGCGTTCTGTAAATCTTCGATGTTATCGCTAAGTATAACTGCGCCGTCAGCGAAGAGAATTGGCGTTACATTTGCTTCGCGCATGCAGTCTTTTAAAAATGGTCGTATACTACGTTAAAGAGGAAAGGGCTAAGTACGATTCCTTGATGCACTCCGACATTAACTGGAAATTCTGTCGTTAGTCCAGCAGAGCTTTTAACCGCAGTTTTCACGTCTCCATACATGTCCTGTATTATTCAAACAAAACGTTTTGAGACCCCAGCGCGGGCCATATGAGATCCCTAGGCACTCGATCGAATGCTTTCTCGAGGTCGATGAATACCATGTGTAAATCCTTAGACGAATCTCGGTGCTTTTCCATTATTATTCGTAGGCTTTGGATAGCGTCCATCGTCGATCTTCCTTCAATAAATCCACACTGGCTATTAGCGAGCTTTATTATTTGCGGAAGACGTACGTTTAAGACTCTTTCGACGATTTTCATTGAGTGTGACATAAGCTTGATTGAACGGTAGTTGTTGCATTCTCTAGTGTCGCCTTTTCCTTTGTATAATGGAACCAAGAAGCTACTTCTCCATTGATTCGGCATAGGTTGTCCACATTTTAATTTACTTAAAAGTTTCGATAGCCATTCGCTGCCGATTCCCTCCATCTTCGACCAAAATTCTGATGGAATGCTGTCTGGTCCCGCCGCCTTGCCCCGCTTCATTTTTCCGATTGCTATACTTATTTCTTCGATTGAAAAGTCCGAAACTTCCTCCTCGAAAAGACCAGCTGTCGGCACGATATCACGTGTTTGTTAAGCAACTCCTGCAGTATTCAAGCCACAGGTTACAAATTTCCTTTTCATTTGTTAATAAGCGACCGTCTGCATCTTTTATGTATTTCGGCGAGGTTATTTCCATCGAATTTTTTCGCCTCTGTGCAGCGAGCTTAAAAATATTTTGCATTTTAGTATTGTACGACGTTTGAACTTCTTGGATAGCTTGTCTTCTATCTGCCGATCGTGAGGATATTTGTTCCAACTTCTGGTACAGGTTTTCCGCTGCTGCCGCTCGAGTTCGAGCCAGGACTTTCTTTGCGATCTTTTTAAGACGATCGTATTCAAGAGCCAGTTGAGCTTTTTCGATATCGTCGAACTAAGTTTAACAATACAATTTTTATAAGCTTTAAATAAGTGGAGTCGTTTTCGTTATAAAAGTCAGAGCAAAATTCAAACCCAAAGAGAAAATTGAGTCCAGTAGGGATAAAAATCTCCCAACACGCAGTGGTTCACTTTACTACAATAATATTTTTAATATTTCAATAAGGACTACTCATACAGTGATCCATAGCACTAAATTAAAACCCTCTTAATGCTGGTCGATGCGGGTATTCAATTTGTAGTTGATAAATATACGCGTATTAATACTAAAATACAAATCATTATCAGCCCATGTTATTAAATAATCATCCACTTAATTTGATTTTGTCAATATTGTCATCTAGAAAGGATTTACAATTCCTCGAGAAAAACATCATTTCTACCTCTTAAAACCTGTAATCGCGCAGAACACAGTTTTTATAATTTACATATATTGGTAGTAAATTTGTTTATACCAGCAGTGAAAATATAAATATGAATTTTCACTAGAAAAAAAAGAATTGTAATACGTAGGAGAGAATTCGTGGCCTGGGACTTAATAACCACTTTTCTCGTTCTCTGAAATCCAAATTTCGGAAACAGAAGTTAAATCAGACTTATAAATGCACAACTCGATATGAACCAGAGAGATATCAAAAGAATCTATTGGAGTTATTATGTTTACATTTCGATACAAATTACAGGATGAAACAATATTGTCATTAAAATCAGTATGGTTAAAGTACTTCAAAGATAGCTAATCAAAAATTATGGAAATCATCAAGCGTTATATTTTAATAACTTTGTGACCTTCCTTCTTTTTAATTAAAAGATCTGAATTTTTAATTCATAAACAGCAATACAACATATAACTTGCAGATGAAATGGTGGAATCAGTACCTTTCAAATCAATATGGAAAATCTTATGAAAAGATGGTCTCAGGGCTCATATGATGCTATTGGTACCATAGCAAAGTAGTGATTGGACTTTAAATCAACTGGTGTTTTACCGTACAATTGTGTTCAGTGGTAAAACTCGGTAACGTTGAAATTATTTGAATTTCCATGTTTGGAGAGCGGGCAATACCCAAAAGGTTCACGAGATGTAATCGCATTCAGAAAAACATACCTTACGATGCAGATGGTGGCATCATCGGTCGTTATTTCTTCAAAACTTTTAATAGACACCAACCAAGGATGATTTGTTTCCAAATTTGCGAAGCATATTATTAATGTGCTAAAACTGCATTCCCAACAGTGTGATGCTTCATCCTATACTACCAATAAAAATATCATTTATTGAAAACACGATTTGGCAATAAAGTCATTTTAACAATTAACGATCAATTGGCCACGAATGTCATACGATTTGACACCATTGTATTATTTTCCGCGATATACGAAATGCAGAAAAAATGGTCAAAAATTAGGCCCCTAGTATAAAATTTTTTTCGAATGAGTTTAATAATTCGCCATCAAGTTAATTTCTTTATGTGTAAACTTCTATAAAAAAACACACAGCTTCTATATACATATGTGATGATACCAGTATTGGGCGAGGAGTCAGGAAGCGTAAATTCGCATTTTTGCTGTGTTTAAATAATAACTTTTATTTTATTCAGTTCAAGTTTTCCTGTTACAACACATACTACTCGTATCTATCTTTAGTATAATAGTCAAACAAAAACTTTGGTATAACAATTTTATTGATACTCTTATGATTTCAAAATCATAAAACTGTTATATTTTAAGTAATCTTTTTTGTTCTAAAGAACGACGGAGATCATCATGTCTTATATGTTAAAAATCTTACGCATGACGATGCTGGACTTTTTAAATGTATAGCCAAAAATAGAGAAGGAGAAGATGTTACAACCTGCCGCCTAGATGTAGTTTCTGAAATGTAAGTTTTCCTGTTTTTTAAGACCATATTTATTTTATATACTGTTTTTTTTCTTAAGGATTAAAAGCTCTCGATCGGAAGCACCTTCATTTCTGAAAAGAATTGGAGATACTGAAATCTCACCCGGCATGTCTGCAAAATTTACAGCTTGTGTATCTGGATATCCTGAGCCTGAAGTTGAATGGTTTAAAAATGGGCAAAAACTTTTTCCCACCGAAAAAATTTCTTTCGAATCTGAACCAAGTGGTATATCACGCTTGCATATTAAAGATGTAGATGAATCAGATGTGGGTCGTTACTCTTGTAGGATATTTAACCCACTAGGCGAAGATATCTGCAATGCAGAACTATTTTATGATGGTATGTGTGAATTGATTGTTATTTCTAATCAATGCTTGATTTTAAACATTTTAAAAACTTTATGACTTACATTTTTACCTAAAAGCATGTGTCTAAACATTCATATCACAGGCTTGCGACGAAAGCGATACAACTCAAAAATTGTGAAAATCGAGTTTATACCGTTGATGCTCTCGTTTTGTTAAGATAGTTACTCTCGAATATGTATCATGTCGTGTCTACATATGGACATAAATTGAAACACTTGGGTATATAAGTTAAAAAACTTGTGTCTTATTTTCCAGTGTGCTCACGACTGACTTTTTTTCTCTTCTTAAACCTAAACGTAACCTACCTTAACAATAATTTTGCTTATTGATCTAAATTCACTTGGGGTGACTGTGCTGAGGTATAGTGGAAATGATGACATGGGAATTTAAGGTGAGTGCGTGCACTTGGGTTGATCGTACTGAGGAATAGAGGAAAAGCTGAAACGGGGACTAAAGGTAAGTGTTTTGGGGTGATCGTGCTGGGGCATGACATGTGCAGGAAATGCTGATATGGGTTATTATCTTTTTAGTTTGAACGTCACTGTTCAATGCTTTTAGCACTTTATAACGAATTGCTTCTTTGTCTATGTACGCTTGTCCCACTTCAGGCTGTGTAGCTTGGATTTATATTCTTTCTTGGCGTATTTTTACGTATAATGGTAACATGATGATAAGAATGAGAGCACTGATGCCATACCATGTCCATTTATTATTCTCCAATGTAACTTTAAATTCATGGATTTTTTCGTTATTCATGATTTGAAGTTTGTGCATATAAGGTAGGGACACTTTATGTTCGAATTCGCTTTCAATCCAAATCGTCTTTTTTGGTGCTAGTTAATGGGTTATTTCCACGGGATGGGTTGTGCTGAACTGCCTTCCATTGATGGCGATTGTGTCCTGAAAGGTTATAAGGTTATAAAGAACGTCACATTGACAAGAAAAATCTGGCGCTTTCTTTCACTGTAAAGTTTCCGTCATGAGCTTTGATCAGCCCGTCTTTGATTACTTTCATTTTGTCCAGGTGATGGCCTGATATTGTTGGACAGATGGTCGTGTGGTTGTTGAGGAGTTGAGCAAGGCAAGTTTCGCGGTGGTTAATTTGGCAATAGGTGTAGGATATAGCTTTTTTACAATTCATAAGAGGAAAGTAGTATTCGTTACAGCTAGCTGTTACATTATTTCTTAAATCTATTACTTTATTGTTGCCAACAAGTTGGCAGTTTTTTGTAACTAGAGATATTTTAATTAAATATACAAGAGTTTCGTTGAGGAAATACATATATATCAACAAATTGGCAGTTTTTTGTAACTAGAGGTATTTTAATTATATATACAAGAGTTTAGTTGAGGAAATACATTTTTACATCAGCTATGAAAAGTAATTCATTTACTGGAGTTACAATATGTTCTTTTATACTTATTAAATCAACTTCTTCCATATTTAGCAATAAAGGGCTTACAATATTGTTTTTTTTATTATTTGTTTTGTTTGGGAATTGTAACGTAAACTATCTTTAATTATTCTATTTCTATTCGTCATTAACGTTATTAACTTACTGCTATTTTATGGTTTTTCATATAATCTATATTGTTTATTCTTTCTGTCATTTCATTTATTTTAGTTTGAATTTCTTTGTTTATCTCTATTTGTCTGTTATTTTGCCTTACCAATTCATTTTATTGCATTTTAAGTATTTGGAAATCTTGGTTATTTAGTGTTTCTGCAACAAATTTTATTGCTGATTCGATGGAGTCTATAGATCTTATAGTTTTACCAGGAGCGTTCAGTATGAGCAATAACCATTCGATATTATTAACATCCCGTTGTAAAATTTCCCTATCATTTTTGTCTTTTATCGTATTTACCAGTTTTTTATTCTTGACAACAAGGTCATTGAATTCTGGTAATTTGGTTGAGTGTTTTAGATACAATTTTTTTTTTATCAAAAATTGCTACTTTTCCCATGGGGACTGGGATAAATTCTGCGGTCGAGTAATCAGTGATTTTTACCTGCGCAAAAGCAAAAAGGAGTAATCTGTAAGCAAGGAAATTTAGTTTAGATTATTTTTGTGTGTTTGTATTCCGTCGATTACAACTGCGGTTCCTAAATCTGCCTGAACTGTTTTTTCATTGTTTTTGAAAATGAAAATTAAATGTGTTTTGAAAATTTGTTCCCTATTCTTTTATTAGTTTTAAGATAAACCTTATCGCCGGGCTTTTATTCTTTCTATTTGCTTCTATAATTATGGTATTCTAGATCTTTGATTTGTTTTGTTTTCAGTTTTTTTTAAATGATTTCGTTTTTTTTATTTTGTCAGAGATGTCAGAAAACATGTCTATGGGTTGATAGCCTGTTACAGAATGGATCGTATGATTATATAAGTTCAATTAAATTAGTTGTTGAGTCTTTTGTGCATCTAATTATTTCGGCTAGGGTTGAGTGAAATCGCTCAACTTGACCATTACTTGCACTCTGTAATGCTGGGATTCAGCATTATTGTCCGTTACCATTATTTTCGGATTTTCGAAATGTGAAATAATTTCTATGAAGGAATTTCATACATCCGCAGAGTTTCTAGAGGCAATATGCTTTATAATTGCGAACTTGTCTTATGTCGTTCTTCTCGAGTTATATCTGTATCTCGACGAGTTATCGACACTCATATGGTCTTCTTTTATTAATGGATGTTGGTTATGTTTCTGTTGGTTGTTCAAGGAGAGCGTTTGTGCTATTTTTTGTAGTGAGGATTACTTCGTTGAGGAGAATCGCTTAATCTCGAACTAGCGTAGATAGTGCTGTCGAAGGCTCTAACAAAATTATACCTATTTTGGTCTGCTTCGAGTTCCTGAGCTTTAGCTAATGCAGAGGGCAAGTCCTCACAATGGGCACATAAAAGAATATTGCATATGGGCTTATTAAGGCCCGTAATGGATCGGCTCGGTATTTCGCTCCTAATGAATTAATTAATTCATTCTTACCTGATTACTACATCGATGAGCAACATAATTAACTTTAGGTTTTTTCTGTTTCATCATAATAATCTGAGATCGACATTCTTCTCTGGTTTAAAACGCTCATTTGATTCTCGAGAATGTGAAGTGGTCTTTTATCACTGTCCAATCTTGCTATAATACGAGGGCGGGTCAATAAGTCCGTGACTTTTGGATTAAAACACAGATTTTTTGATAAAAAAATAATTTTATTTTTCAACGTAGTCTCCCTTGAGCTCTATACACTTTGTCCAACGCTTCTCCAATTTTTTTATCCCTTCCAAAAAAAATGATTTGTCGAGGTCCTCAAAATAGGCCTTTGTTTGCGAGATGACTTCATCATTGGAGTCAAATCTTTTTCCACCAAGCCATTTCTTCAGGTTTGGGAACAAGAAGTAGTCGCTCGGAGCCAAATCTGGAGAATAGGGTGGATGAGGGAGCAATTCATAGCCCAATTCATGGATTTTTGCCATGGCAACTGCACATGCGTTTGTGGTCGACTGTGAGCAAACGCGGCACCCATCTTGCGGAAAGCTTTCTCATGCCCAAGTGATCATTCAAAATTGAAACCACTGAGCCATGCGAGATCCCTACGGCTTCCACAATCTCTCGCACTTTCAATCTTCGGTCGGCCAACAAATTCAGTAAACCACTTTTTTACCATTGAAATCGATGGTGCAGAGTCCCCTTTAGTATTTATCAAGCTAAGCCTTGGTCTCGGTAATGGTTTTTTTTTCGCAAGAAATAATGCTTAATAAGCACACGAAATTCACTTTTTTCCATTTTCTCCTCAAATTAGTGAGTAGTCTGATAAAAATAGCTGTCAAACACAAACTAACTGACGCAGCAAGTTTAAATTTTGACAGGAGTCAACTGACAGATGCCTGTTGACAGGAGCAGTTTTGCTGTTTCAGTAAAGAGGTCAGAAATTCAAAAAGTCACGGACTTATTGACCCGCCCTCGTAGCATCAAAATTTAGTACAGTATTAAATGACGAAATTATCAGGTCCGCAGGGCTTGTTATTTTATTATCTCTACCGCTTGGTAGTATTTTTCAGTCGCTACGTAATTTCGAAATAACTCAATAGCAGTGTGAGCTGCTTATCGCCATGAGAAATAACGCGTTTGTTCACCTGAAAACTTGAGGAGTGACTTCATTAAGTTCAATGAGGTTGGACAAATAGCTGTGGACGTTACTGCAATAGGTTGATAACTAACTATTACTGTTTGGCCCGAGGGCTCAAAACACTTCAACTTTTCAGCTAATATATTTATTGGAGCAGATAGCTCATTATGTTTCTCTGCGTTGCTGTTTGAGACCTCGGACATGTGTGTGAGAACTTTTTCACATGCCGACTCTACAGCAATTTCAATCGCAGCTGCGAAAATACCAGATGGAATCGACTCCGGTAAATTTTGTGTGGCCATATTTCTTATTTTATATAAAACTTTAAAAACAAATTGCTTTTTACATATATCTTTCAAATAACACTTATCTTATCTTAAAGTTTAAACAATAATAATTTTTCCACTTGTTTAGTCGAACAACACCAGGGAAAACAAATTGTATATAAGTCTGTAGCAATTCGAGAAGGAAAACAACCTGCCCCAGGCTCGTGGGTTCTTTTTATTCCCGTTGTTTTGTGTTAAAATGACGTTAATTTTTTATATTGCTCTATTATCTTCCTATGAAGATTTTGGGAGCACACAATACTTCGAGGAAAAGAAAACTTTGGCGCCAGTTAAAAGACTTGTGTCTTATTTTCCAGTCTGCTCACGACTGACTTTATTTTCCTTTCTTCAAATTAAACGTAACCTACCTTAACAATAATTTTGCTTATTGATCTAAATGCACTTGGGGTGACTGTGCTGACGTATAGCGGAAATGATGACATGGGAATTTAAGGTGAGTGCGTTCACTTGGGTTGATCGTGGAGGAAAAGCTGACACGGGGATCAAAGGTAAGTGTTTTGGTGTGATCGTGCTGGGGTATGACATGTGCAGGAAATGCTGATATCGGTAATTGGTTTGCTCATTAACTTATACTGCGCACATAGACGTTTTTTTGTCCTTTTTCTATGATCAACAGAAAATATTCTCCAAAGGTTATACTTTCGAAATCCTGAAAAAAACAAATTTTTAAATTCTAGTCCGAGCCAGTGATAATTTTTGACTAGTAAAATTTCACCATCCCTTTTTATGTTTTTCAAGAAAATTTCTCCTATTCTGAGCCATTTATACAAAATTTTCTCAATTGAAAATCTCGTTTTGTAATGCCTCATATTTTTTTTCTAATAACTTTTGAAGCCCTTATTGGTTGCTTTGATTGCCGTCTGTAAGTTTTGAACATATCTTGTGGCTAGGAAAGGTGCAGAAGCTGACCCTATTATCTTACTGATGTCTGAAGTTAATACGAGTAGATATTTATCCAATCTTAAATTAATAACAATGCTTGGATGCTTCAAATGTCATCAATAGAAATTTCCAGATGTTGTTTTGGCTGAGCAGTCAAACTATGCGAAGGATTGTGGAAAAGAATAATGAAATTGTGGAACCCCAACTACCCTTATTGGACTTATGTGGCACAACAATTCGTATTCTTCCATAAATTCGGTATGAAGCCTTTGGAGTTTGAGTTCCTATTAAGTGTTGTTTTTTATATTTGGGAGAGCGCTAAGCACGTACGGTATATGTTTAGGAACTGGTGTAGAAGTGGTTTGTAAACATGCCGAGCTTTTCTGCATGTTTACTATGACACAATATGCAGTGATGACACCTATGGTAGAACTGAGGTGTTTCCTGTTTAGACGGACCAAATCTTAGAGCTGTTTATGTCTAGCTTTGGCCAGTTTTTTCTTCTATTAGCGTCCGTTTGCAGGAAGGATCGGTATATTAGTTCCAATTTTGACAAGTTCGTTGACCCAACAGTTTCCTGGAGTATTTCTTTGTCCCGGCACCTCCTTAAAAGATGATCGGCAGTCCAGGACAGTTTAAGAGATTAGTGAGAATAAATTTCGAGATTCGAAAGCAGCTAGTCTAACAGAAAAGATGCGGTTATCCTTTCCAGATATCACGTTTTTCTTTCAGCAGGGTAGAGCTTGATAATTGCCAAAATGTCAGTAGTTTGGAATGCGGAAGTAGAGGCTTAAGTTGGCTTATCTGAGAAAATACCGCCATCAACACCACTGTCAGTGTTAGCTCCATTCATATAGAGATGAATAGCCACACAGCGAAGTGGCTTTGAGGATAATAATGCGGTTATCCTTTGGAGATATCACTTTTTTCTTTAAGCAGGGTAGAGCTTGATAATTGCCAAAATGTCAGTAGTTTGGAATGCGGAAGGAGAGGCTTAGGTTGCTTATCTGAGAAAATACCGCCACCAACACCACTGTCAGTGTTAGCTCCATTCATATAGAGATGAATAGCCACACAGCGAAGTGGCTTTGAAGATAATAGCTGTCGAGATATATAGCCCATGGATAATACGAGGTTGAAGGTCCTATTTGTTTGCAATAGCTGTGGCTTTTCTTACCCTTTCTTTTCCAGTTTTATTTCCTGTCGAAAATAAGACCCTTATATTTTGCTACCTATATATCAGAAAAGATGAGACTGGTACTTTTGATTGAAGGAAGGTCTATGTACAGAATTTTTATTTCCTAAAAAGAGTTGTCCTCAGTTTTATGGGGGTACGGGATAATCTGATGAGATTGTGCTGTAAGGGTTTTTAATCTTATTACAATACTTTTCTTAGATGGTTATTGTTGGTGAATTTGGACCAGCGGACTAATTTTGTCAACGTATGGTGGCGGTGAAATGAATTTCTAGTTAGCACAATTATTCTTGGAGTTCATATACTTCCTTGTTTCACGTTACAAAAAATTTAATTTTAATTTAATTTTATTTTACAATATTGTAAAAGGATATGTAAATTCTAAAAGCCTTACTTCTTTTCCAGTTTTATACAGGAACAATATAATAATAAATTTAATTATTGTAATTATTTAATACGTCGTGCAAAAGAACATTCTAGTTCTCAATGTGAAAAAAAGAAAAAAAAAGGGCACGCAGATCTGATTGACAGATAATCATATCAGCTTACGGCTTATGAGCATACACTTTAGGGATATCAACTGCTATAGCAATGGCATCTGCAAAGGCAACCACTGGGATACCACCCCCTTCCATCTATATTTGCAATCGGCTGATAATTCGAGTAGTGGAGAAAGAGAGGTCCATCTGTACAGAGGTCGCCTATATACCTTATCTGGAGGTCGCAGGTCATATGACACTTTATCCGGCCCAGCGGAGAAGGCTGAGGGAAGGAAGGAAGAGAGGGAGGATTTGCCTTAAAATTTTGACTGTATGTGCAACACAATTGGACGCTGGCAGAGATTTTTAATAGTTATAGTGTAAACTTGTTTACCTTTCTATATAAAGGTACTAAAGAAAGTCATAAAATTATTATAATTGTCATTTATCAAAAGAGAATTCAAATAACAAGGTAATAATAATTTGAGGAACTGAGGGTATTGGCTATACTTAGTTAAAAATTTTAAAGTAAAGTTTATATAAGAATAGTTTGATTGACATTGTCGATATTTGAGCAGTTTAGATCCTTATAGTCCACATAACCGGCCTACCGACCATATGATTCGCTATATCATCGAGAAGTTTCAAACTAATTTTCAGCATTGGATAATACGCGACCAAATATACGGTAGTGTAGAATCTGCACTGTTGATGAATCGGTTCATTCTCAACAGTTTGGTATGCAACAGCGTATGGGATATTTTACATGAGAATCTTGGTTCAAAGCATACAAATCTCAATTTGCGCAAGAACTAAAGCTGGCCGACTTTTCCACTCGTTTCCACTTCAGTTGCTGATCCCTTGAAAGGCTTCAAGCAAAACCACTGTTTTCGACCATGGACCATGAGGCCCATTTCTGGCCTAATGACTACATCAGTACGCGAAATAGCTGTACTTTTGGATGCGGAGCAATCATATCCATATTCTTCAAAACTGAGGCCGCCCAGAGCGCATCTGCGATTGGCGTCTTGTTAAGGAACTATTCGGCGACTGAAATTTAAGCCCGTGATCTTAACGACTTTGGGCTCTAACAATATGGCCACTTGCCACGCAGCCCATTACCCCCGTCGCTTTATTTAGAGAACAATTCGGTGAACAGCCTATGTAAGGCCCAAAGTCTATATGGATTGTTTTAACATTAACACTGTTAATCTGTACAAAGAAATTTTACACCAATTTTAACACCAAAGTGATACATTTTTTGATTCGGATCAATAAAACTACCAATAACTTCATTGTGTGTGATAAGCGTTCGCATCATAGCCGCCCACCACCAGCATCCGATCTTTCTGTCTCGCCAAGTCCTTTAACATCTCTGAGATGACTACCTTAGAGTCGTAGGGTAGATAGGCCGAGGTCAGACAAAGTGGTTTGCCACACTCCCTCTCACAAATTGCCATCGTCAGATCACCTAAGCTGAAATTATTCAAAAGAAATGCCTTTATTTGCTTTTTGATAAGGATGCAATTCCTAATCTTACCTTCTGCCCTGAAGAACAAGTCATCATTTTTAAGCCGGAGCCCCTGGATCGCATTGTTCTCGTTGATTCAGGGCTCTTGTATGAGTATGGCTCTGACGTCATGTCTGGCGATATACTCCACTAGACAGGCCGTCACTGCCTTACTGTGGTGCCGTTTTATCTGCAACACTTCCATCATTTTTGGGGGGTTACCACACCTTTGGAAGGAAGGCGAGGTATGGAAGGCCAGTCACCTGTCGAGTGAGCGGTTGTTTGACCAGGATTAGCTTCGCCCACTCGCTTAGGCTGTTGGAATCACAACCTTCGTACTTTGCTAGCTTACGCCTGGCCTTACGTAGCAGAGCTCTTGCCTTTTGGTGTGAGCTTTTCGCACCCTTAGTAGCGGCGATAGAAGTGGCAGCGCAGCAGCTGAGCCAGCTGTTCCTACCTCCTCCATCCCCGCCACATTGCCTGTTCAATCAGATTTACGGAGGTAGCTTCGACAACGGATGTGCCAGCTGCTTTGGCTACCTCCATCGGGATTTTACCCTGCTTATCGCCGGTGTGAGTGCTTTCTTCCTCAAAGTCTATCAACGCAAATAGGGCCAAATATCGTTCGACCAATCTTATGTTCAAAAACCCAAGTGTGTCTTTATCTGTCTTTGGCCCTATCTGAGAGCCCTATTATTCTTAAGTTTAAGTACTGCCATCTTATTCATTCTGGCCTGTTGGGGGAAATCTTGACTTTAATTGAGTAATAATAACATAATACCGGAGCTCAAACTTGAACCCGAAAGGTTACAAACACCATTCGAAATATATTGAAAAAAAAAAAATTAACGAACTTAAAAAGTAAGAAAACAATTTCGTGGTACGCAGTTTATCCAACAGTGAGTTAACAAGGAAACTGCTGAATGCAACTCAAAATACAAATACATATAATTAATTCAAACTTTAACGAAAATATGTTGCTAATAGGAGCAATCAGAGACTGAACAGATTTGGGCATTGTACTCAAGTTCTGGATGTATAGGAACGTGAGTCCAGAAGCGAAATTAAAATAGAGAGTACAGTCCTCTGCAAAGGAATATACTAGATTGAAAGAAGCAAACAAAAGATAATCAAAATGAGTGTCAATCTCAGCACAAAGCCCGGCGGCATATCAGCATTTATTTTGTAAATATCAGACTTGAAACCGTCCACGACAACCACAACAGATGCAAAATTATATTATGTCAAATTTCAAGTAAGGCTATCTTGCTCGGCTCTAGCTCATTGGAATGCGTAGGTTCGTTCCACATTTTTCGTACATTTCATCTCAACCTAGCCTTTTGTCTCGTCCCAAAATATGAAAAAAAAGAAATAGAAAAATAAGGTCAGGGCTTGGATAGAAGGGAGATAAGTGCAATGGGTTTGTTAAAGAAGAAAAGGAAAAAACTATAGTTCTTTACTACCTTTGAGATATTTAGTATTTTTGGCCTCAGTTCTTGGTCGTATTAAAATTTTACAAATTTATGAAAGGCGCTGCAGTCATTCCTGGCTCGTTTGAACTATGCTAGGTTTCAAAACCTCCCCTATGACCTGATTGCTCTTACTAAAACAAATCAACAATAATTTATGAAATTGAAAACCATGAGCTTTTCCCTCCAAATTTCACCGTTTTTTCGGACAAAAATGGATTTGAAAGGGCTGCTGACATTTCCCATACTTTCAATTTTCTGATAGCATGTGTCAACATTACATTACGCAGCTCAAACGCTGCCTGTACATGCTTTGTTTTTACGTTCATTCATATTAACCAATTGAGTCTTATCTACCTGTAGTTCACGCAGTGGATTTTTTGACTGATGATGCACAACCCGAATATAGTATTAATATTTTTGTCTCTCTTTATTCATCCCCGTCTTCGGTGTCCTATTTAAACCAGTCTGTTTCAATAGGTACTTTTCATTTTCCAGGGAAAGAAAAAAGAAGTAAAGTCAGAATCGATAATTACAGACCAATAGCAAAACTCTCTAAGAAACCCCAACTTTTCGAAAGCGTAATCTATCCGTACTGTAGGTCATTATCGGCACAAATCATGAAAAGTAAATCAACCACCACAAACCTAATTAAGTTGGTCTCTAGAGGCTTTGTGCTTTAGAAGACGGTGATAAACTCGATTCACTTTCCAAAGACTTATGCGAAGGCATTCTCAAGAACTTACCATTTTCAAATTAAAAAAAACTTGGTTTCTCTCCCTATTTTATGACATGGAACAAATCCTATTTAGAAGACCAGAATGATATACAGATCCCCAATATCCGACTCCATTAAAGCAACATCTCATGTGCATCAGGTTTGTTATCTATCAATCATCTTTATCCTAAGGATTAGCGATATAAGTCTCTCTACCTTTATTAAACACTAGTAAAAGAATTTTCAAGCTCTTATGTTATACATCATTTTTGTAAGGTATCTTCTCAAATATTACGGCCAGATTTGGTCCAACGGAGGTTTATTTGTTTTGCACTTCGTGGTCTACTTTGAACCGATCCATATGAAAACAAGCTAAAACTAAGTAGCAAGCATATGTGATGTTGGTGACGTACTTTTTATCCATCAGCTATTGACTGAAAACACCGACTAACCGAGAACAACGCACGATATATTATTCACTTCCCATCCCCGCAATCTAAGATCCGCCCCACTTCTCATAATCCGAACTCAGCGCAATATCAAGAATGTTGCGTATAACAAACAGCTACGTCGAAGTCTTTGACCTTAATAACAGCAAATACAAAATCAAAGCCCTGTTCCCTTGACCTCCATTTTTCTTCTCCTCATTGGGTTAAGGATGTCTTTGTTTGTTTTCAATCCTAGTTTTGTTATAAGTTTTTTTTTTGTAAATAAGCTAGGCCTGGGGTAGACCCGGACTGATACTCTTAACCCGATGAGGAATAAACAAAAGTTCTCTCATCCATCGTTATCAAGGAAATATAACGACCAGCTGAATTTCCCTAAGACATCGTTAAGTGCTGGCCAAATTAAGAGGTAATTTAAAAACTGAGTGTGCCGTCCGCCCACGGCGATACCAGAGGAAGCCACAGCTAATGCAATGTTACGATCCCTACGAATTTTTGCTAGGAACAAATTAAGCAACAAAGTTTTGCTTGTTCTGCTGGGGTATCGGGTACAAGCTCAACTCGTAAGATTTTGTCATAAATAGCTTTTTGCTCGGGTAGCAGGCGTATGCCAGTGTATTTTGTTGCAATGTTTGCATTGCATGTGTACGTGAGATATTCGATGAAATACGAAATACACCAAACAAACGTGTTCTAAGCTTGATAGTTAACTTGCTTGTGCGAATATTTGGCATACAACCCACTGGAGTGCTCTCTTTTTGTTTGGTCAGCGGTCAGTTTGGTCATTCTCTTAAAATAATTTCGAAGGTTGGGCTTAGAAAAATGTATGAATTTTTTCCGGCTGAATAATTTTGTTCTGGATGAAACATCTACACATCGTCGCTGCTCAAATAACCGGTAGAACTATTTAAGAGATACATTTCCACCATACATTATATTCGTGTAACTCTTACGGTTTTTGCTGCGCACGTCAGAATGTCTCGCAGATAGGGGAATTTTTTCTGACTTACGTGACAATTATTGCTATATTTTGCCCATTTTACTCAATAGCTTTATAAATTATAGCCTATATGTTTTTCTGATCCATTTAATCGCTTCTGCGTGAAAGAGTAACAAACATACACACACATATATATATAGTATGCAAAACTCATATTCGTACACCCCTCTTTAAAAGGAAAAATGTTTACCAATATAAAAAAACAAAGCAGGTAATGGATGAGGTGATGAGTGATTTTATTTACGATATGCAAAATTTATAACAAAAACTAAAAATGAAAATCATATGTTCATTAAAATGTACAAAAATGCTCTCCTTTTTTCATTTTGTTTGTGCGAGCGCGAATGAACTTACAAACGATATAAGAAAATTAATAGTAAATTTGCATACAGACGGTAAATCTATGCGAGAAATTTCAAAAATTATTTAAAGACGCCATTTTACAAGAAATAATAAATACCTATAAATAAAGTGGCCGGGTCGAAAAGAAACCTCGAAATCAAAATAGATCCTTATTGAACAGAAGACATCAGTCCTTTTTACTTCGTCAAATCCGCAAAAATTCGAAAGTAGTGGTGTTAAGCTTGCTGCAAGTCTTCTTCATATCTTAGGATCAAAAAACTGTACGGAATTATGTGCGAAAACTTGGTTTTAGGAGCAGAGTCGTTGTAAGGAAACTCTTTATAAGCACAGATAACAAGCGAAAATGGATAACTTTCCCAAAAAATTACTTAAAAATCGATACGAAGTTCTGGAGAAAGGTAATGATTTCCGATAAATGCAAATTTAATATAAAAATATCAGAAAGACGTGTCAAGATCTATCGTGAGCTTAATACAAGCTTATGGGGGCACAACCTACTGCCGACGTTCAAACATAATGGTGGTTCACCCATGGTGTGGGGGTGTTTTGGTACAACAGGTGTCGGAAAACTGCACTTCATTAACGGGCTCATGAGTTCCAAACAGTATATTACCTATATAGGTAATAACTTAAAAACGAATTGCGTTAAAATGTTACAAATTTGAGTTACGCCGAAGCATACGGCGTTGGGCACACGGCTATGGATATTATATAAGTGCCCAATCGATTTGAACAAGGCTTTGAGGACAGAATGGGAAAAAATTCCACAAATTTTGACAAACATATTAGTGGAATCCATGCCGATAAGATTGAAGTCTGATTCAAAACAATAGGGATACCCTACTACATATATATTAAAAATCAGTTTTTTCAATCCAATAAGCTTTGTGTACGAATACGGATTTTGTTTGTGCTAAATAAAAAAAGTGTATATTTTTATTGAAATAAGAGAAAAGTATTGGTGTGTTTTATTTCTTTTTTTTAATCATGTTTTTTTCTTAAAAATTATGGGTTTTTTAAGCCATTTCTTTTTTTCTGCATGGCAAAATATGGTTTTCTGTTAATAAAGGGGGTGTAAGAATATGGGTTTTGTATACTGTACATACTTTCGCGTTTATAATAGTAGTAGGGTAATAATAGTAGTAGGATACAGAATCGGTAGGAAATTCTGTACAGTTTTCGCTTTTTAAGTAAAACTCAAATTGATTAAATCCCATTCATTACTTTGTACAAGTTATGTTAGTTACGATCTTAAAGAAAGATAAAACGTGGCAAATAAATATTTTGTTTAATATCTCTTTACTACGTTATATAAGTATGCGTTCATTGAGCCTCTCCTTCCAGACAATATAATTCTTGTAACAAATATTGTATGACAAATTTGATTACTTATAAGAACAGAATTATCAACTTGATGTTAGCATCAAGATATTATACAACATAAAATGTCTAATGTATGATATAAAAATTCTTTATATTTTCATGAACGAAGCATCTTCTTACACTCGAGAACACCCGTCCATTGGAGATCAATACGCTGATTTTGATAAACTGAAAAAAGCAGGAGTTCCAGCCCCTCTGTCAGAAGAACCATATATTTCTAAGATGACTGAGAAACGAATTAATATTGGCTGGAAACCTTCATTACCACTTGTGCCAAGATACCCTGTCACATATCAGGTAACGTATAAATTGCTTTCAATATTAGTGTAGTTTTTATGAAAACAGTTAAAAGGTTGAAGCAATGGACTTGCCTAATGGTGATTGGCATACGATTAAAACTGGAATACGGGGATGTGCACTCGACATCAAAGATTTAGATCCTCAGAGAGATTACAGATTTAGAGTTAGAGTTGAAAATCAGTTTGGCGTTAGTGACCCGAGTCCTTACCTACAAACACACAGGTAACTTTCGCTTTAACTTAGTTTCTTTGGTTTGCCGACATAATTTTTTATTTTTTAGAAACAAACTTATTCCAGAAGCTCCAAAGATCTACCCATATCTACCACCAGGCATTGATTTTAGGCCAGACATTTCACCATACTTTCCAAAAGATTTTGATATCGAGCGACCTGCACATGATAAATTAGCTCATGCTCCACAGTACGTACTTTTATTTTCTTTTTGTTTTAGACTTCTTGATATGATTTTTTTTCAATTTGACTTGTTTACATGTTAAAATTAGTGTCGAACTTTTGTTCTATTTGTCCGGTAGTCAGACGTGCTTACATACATATCAAACTTGAACGCTGTTTTGAAGGTCATGTTGAAGCACTATGCACTTTTTGTAATCAAATTCCAAACAGATGGCTGTTGTTTCTTCACAAAAATTACGTAGTGATTTTAAGAGTACCAGGTGTAAGAGAAGCAACTCACCTCTTCCACATTAAACATATTTCGTCAACCTGCTGACCTTTTATTCATACCCAAATTCGTTGGGAGAAAAATTGCTTATTAAATAAGTATAAGCACCAAGCTAACATAGATATAAAAGGTGTTTTTTTTATAGGCGGAAAACTTGAAATTTAACTAAAACACAGAACAATGTTTTAAATATAGATGAAAATGACTTAATTTGACGGATCATTTTATGACATAAATGTTTGAATATGAACTTGAATATGCGGCCACCACAGCTACTTCGTAGAAAGCGTACTTATGACGCCCAATTTGTACACACTCTTCGTCGTAAGCCAAGCTGTATTACGGCAATATCTCATCAAATGTCGGCTTTCAAGTGCTCAATTGCTTTTGATTTATCGGCATAGACATGTGACTTAACATATTCCCAGAGAAAATTATCAAATGGCGTCACATTACACGAATGAGGTTGCTAGTTAACAGATCCATTTCGTTAAATTAATCGTTCTTCAAATGGGGCGCTGTCCTGCTGAAACCAAATGTCTTTAAGTAAAATAAGTAGTCATGTTTCTATACCGCTCGCCGTTGACTGTAATGTTCTGATCATTTTTGAAGACATATGGACCAATGATTCCACCGGCCCATAAATCGCAGCAAACCGTGACTATTGTTCAATATAATCGTGTTTCGATAGAGGATTGTTGATTATCATCACTCCAATTGCGTCAATTCTGTTTATTGACGTAGCAATTAACCAAAAGCGTCTTTTATCATTGAACAAAATAAAATTGAGGATCGATAATTTTGAATACTTCGGCCCATTTACCAAATGTAAGGCGCGAGCGATGACCGTGCAGCTTTAATTCCTCTACAAGTTGAATTTTTTAAGCACGTAAACCAAGATTCTTACGCAAAATTTTGCATAAAGTTGATGGATACAAATTTAATTGTTCACCACAATAAGGAATTGGATCATCATCAACACTACATTGCACATCATCAATCAATTGTTGTGTGCGCACTGTACGATGTCTTACGGGATACGCATTATCGGTTAGGGAAAACATATTTCAAAAGTGATCTATAGTTTTTCGTAATAATCGCTCTGACGAGCAATTATGAGCACTATTAAATGTACGTATGGCTCGAGTTTCTCGAGTTGAACCATGTTTTCCAAATAAGCTTTTAACAATTCGCAATAGTTACTCAAGCGTGAGTATATTCAGGATGAATTTCCAAACCAAATTAGCCTCAAAACAGCTGAGAACTGTCAAATTGACTTTAAAAGAAAACAGTTTTGCCAATTGAAAGTTCTCCTCGTCCAAACCAGATATACTTTACAAACAAATTAAGGTGTATATACACTATGACAAGCAATGAATGTCTTTTTTTCTTTAATTCGGCCTCTACCTGTCGGCCAATATAGTTGAATTTTTATACCTACTCTCTGTTGTTATTAGGTATGCAACTAAGTTCTTTTGCTAGTTTTTTTTTTGCTGAAAATGTTACTTTATTATGAAAAATGGCTACAAATGAATCATTCAAAGTATTGCCCATCGCTAGCTACAACTTTTTCCTATTTTTCTGGCAGAGCAAGAGTACCGCTATGTTAAAAATGTTCATCTTTTGAGGCTATCCACGAATCAAGCCATTTTTGTTGTCTTCATATGAGCGAACTGCTTATCAGCCCGATCATGTGACATCGATCAAAACAAGTAATAATCGAACGGAGCAGTATCTGGGAAATATGGCGGGTGGAGTAGGACTTCCCATTTGAGCGTTTCGAGGTAGGCTTTAACGGGTTTGGCAACGTGAGGGTGAGCATGCAATCACTTGTAATTGGTGGCTGGGTTGGTAACTCCTAATGCTAAAGCAAGCACTTCGTACGTTTGGCACGGATCCGCATCGAGCAATGCCTCTTCGAAGGATTTTGACTTTCCTTCACGAAGACGGTCGTCAAGATCGATATCACCGTCTTTGAAGCAGTGGAAACAATCACGGCACATTGTTTCACTTAAAGCAGAATCTCCGTAAACTTTTTGGAGCTCTCGATGACATTTTCCAACCACCAAAATATTCATCGCCAAGATCGACCAGCATTTACTGCTGGAACCATCTATTAACAAACAGCGAGAACTTACAATTGTTGCGTTATTTTTGAATAGATTTACTTTAAAAATAAGGTATATAATTTGTAACACTATTATTTTGTTATGTTTAACTCTAGGCAACAGTCAAAGTTGCCCCGAATCAAAAATAACTTTTGGATTTCCACTAATTCCAAGATGTGGGTTCGATCAACCTCCAGGCAGCGCTTAGACGGCAGCCGAAACTGGGAAAACGAGTACAAAAAAACTGAAGCTGAGCGCGAAACAAACGGAGTTTTGCTTTTCATTTTCAATCAAAAAAATCGTTTTCTAACTGCACTACTCTGCAGTGCACTATAATTATCTTGGCTTCTGGGGATCCTGTACCTCTTCTGGAACAGTTTTCCCAATCCCTTACTCCTGCAACTCCTGTGTCCTTACCTCTTCCTTTCCCCCTTTTCCTTCCTTACTTATTTTGTTTTATAAGACTCACTAAACTCTAATTTATGAAATTACTCTATGCCTTTTTTGGCTTTTCAATTGTACCCCTATTTAGATCGCCACCCTAAACCAAACTAAGCATGGTGCCTCTGTGCTACTTCTCCCCGCCGGGGAATGGGGAATGACTAATAGCGGATCATTCCCTACAAAAATGCATTTGTTTAATTTTGTTGTTTAGATTTGGGCCTTTCTACTGCCCTGGTTTGTTGTTGTTATTGTTTATGTTTGTAGTATATGCCAAACAGACAGAGATAGACCTGTTCTTGGCTACGTAACTTTTGCAAATGTCAAGCTGTGACGCTAAGATTTAGAGGGAATATCAAAAACAGACGTACCAACGGAACAAAAAAAACAGAACAAAAAAAACAAAAAACAGAACTCAAATCGGAACAATGGGAGCGCCACACGGTGGTTATTCCGGGATCAAGGAATTATTCCGTCGTTGGAGGCTGTCATCGTCATCTCTTCACCCACAGATCGCCTTGTTTCTTCATGCACATCCCGGTAATCCCCAAGCCTTTGTTTTGTTTGGCTTTTTTGAACTGAAGGTTCCAGGGACCATCCTCCCCCACCCTTAATCATCGTGGTCGGGTGGGCTACTGGCTGATAGGACCATGGCTGCCATCCACCTCAGCCAGAGCTCGATCTTCCTACTCCAAAGAAAAGACTGAACGAAGGGACATGAACAAGGAAAGAGGGTAAACCTTGTTGAGGGAAAATTTACTGCAGCAAACCCCAACCTCACCTTTTAAGAAATGAGCTTGCATTCGTCAGAAGCACAAACTATTTTCCGAGGCATAAGGTCCGTTGGGAAAGACATTTCCATGGCCAATACGGCCAGTCTTATACAAAAACATAAGTCATAATTTTGACCCCAACGGCCTTTCAAACTAATCTACCCTAATAGAGCTTAAGACTCAAGGTCCATAGTGCGGCAGATACCCTTGTTCTGAACATTTGAAACTGCCAAACTGTATGTCCACGCTGAAACACATTTTCGGATCCTGAACGGTCCCAAGGTGCTAGCTTGGACGTGTTGTAGTTAGATGCGTCAAACAATACGAAATTTTGTCGTCAAACTAACTCGTTCGGGAGATATAGAACACTTCGTCATCGGACGTTGTAAGCTTTCGCGGACTTATTTGCTGCAGCCTCTAATTTCTTAGGATTATCCTCCCTCAATGCTTCGAATCTGCTGCCTAACTACGGTATCTCTAGTTCCCTAATTTTCTTTTCTCTACTTTCCACGTCTGATTCCCTACCTACCTGTGGTCTTTCAACCTGGCACTATCTCCCTACTACCTATCCGACTATCCTTGCTACCTATCCTATTCTCGAGATATTCCCTTGAGGCATCAAACTCAGTGCCGCGATCCAAGGATCAACCTCGGTAATTTTCAGAGACATAGACATAGAGCGTTGTCTTGATTATCTTATTGATCCTCTCCGCAAGATTCGCCTGCGGGTGATAATGCATCGTAAGCCTTATTTGTGACTCATAAGAGTCACAGAGTGATTGAAGCACTCTCCCCCTAAATTGGGGACCGTTGTCTCAGACGACAACCTTGGGTAAACCGAACAATAAAAAGACATTTTCCTCTAGTTTCGTACAAACTGCCTTCCCGATCGTAGAGAAAATAACAAAAGAAATATTGAAAAGTAATCAACAACAGTTAAAATATATGTGTAACCCCGAGTGGACTTGGGGAGTCGGCTTACCAGATCTATACACACTATTTCCTAACACCTTGACATACCTACCGTCTCAACCATCAGACGAGCGGTGTCCTCATTCACCGACTTCACTTGTGGGCAAACCTGACAACTCCTTACGTACTTTGTTACTTTGGATTTTAGGTGACGCTAACACGTATTTGTTTTATATATTGTATTATTTCATATCATTAGGATAATTATAATAATTTGATGATATGATCGGTATAATTTTCTTAAATGTCGTACTTTTTATTATTTTTCTTTTTCTTCTTCTGGGTCTCGTTTTTTCTGATCGATTCGTTTTTTTTTTTTCTTTTTTGTGTTATGCTCAGTATTTTCCTTACTCTCGAGGTTAATTTTCTCCCTCAATTCTTCTAGCTGTTCCTAAGCATTTGTAATCACAATTTAAACTTAAATTTTGTACATTTAATTTTAAACCTGAAACATCAAAATTGACACTTTTAAAAGAAACTTTAAAAATTGTGGATCGAAAATAGAAATTCAAAAATCTTCAATTAATATATTTATATTTAAATATTGAGAATGAAGGATTAAAATGGTTCCACTTTCAGTCTAATTATTTTTAAATTAACAACAAATGCATTAATTAATATAATCTAATATATATTGATTCATGTATATTATTTATTTATTGTTTACGTTTGAACTGGAATGGTTCTTCGGTCAGAATTATTTGAATGCGAAGTCATAAAACTTTGTCTTTTCGAAACTTTTAATAATATTTTCCATACTTTTTTTAATTACTTGTCTCGTTCTATTGCAAAGACTTCTATGTTTATTGATTTAAAATTAACTAATAATCAAACAACGTCGCCTTATTACGAAGTTGATTTCGCCAACACCGACATTTTTATCAGCCAAAAGCGCTCAATCACTAAGTCATTGATGATACGCCTTGCCACGAAATAGATGGTTTTAAACATGCGTTGATTTTATTCGCATTTCGCCTGAAATTATCTGATAGTAAAATTATTGTGCCACTAAATAATCTTTCGTTCCGAATTACAATAAATCTTTTAAATTTGATGGATCCAGTGAATGTCTATGGGCCCTATCGGTTTTTCCTCCGCCAATTAAATAAAGTTGCAGCGATGCCAGGCAATTGCCAAGCAATTGCAAGTGTGATGTTAACCTGAGATCTAACTTTGGCAAAGATGAGAGGGGGTTAAAAACGTTTTCCGAGTTCAAAAAGAAAAAAAAGGCCTTAATTTTTTTGTAAACGCAAATATAACTCTATCATATATGGCTTTCTGTTCATTTGATAAAAATTGTTCATTTATCGTAACAAATATAGCCAAATCGTTAGCATAATTAAGCAAGTCGTTTTATACTTAACAAATGTTTCATACTTCATAAAGGAACGAGAATGTTCCGTCTTGTTTTTTAATTTAATTTAATTTTGAAAAATATTTTAAATTTCACCAACTAATACTTAATTAAAGATGACACATTCGTAACTGATTACATTTCTATAACTTTGAATATAAAATTTTAAAAGTAACTTACAATAGTTCGCAACAAAGGAAAACAACTACCGAAATCGGCCCCCCTTTTTCCCTCAGTCAAAAATTAACTCTTTACAGAAAGCGTTTAAAATAAAAATTGCATGCGATTCCCGGAGGAAAATATCTGATGTATAGGTACATCTTTAAGATATTTGTATAATGTCATTGGACAAAGTAATCAAACAATAATTTGAAAATAATATATACATATGTACATATTTCAAATATTTTTCAGATTCTGATAAAATTAGTTCAAGATTTGTTTTTTTTCACTAGATTTTTACGGAGAGAAGCGGATACGTCTTATGGAGTGAAAGGACACGATACTAATTTAATGTGGTTTGTTTACGGATATCCCAAACCCAAAATGACTTATTATTTTAATGATGTTCTTATTGAATCTGGAGGAAGATTTGATTACAGCTATACAAGAAATGGACAAGCAACTTTATTTATAAACAGGTGCGTACATTACGATTCGTTTATTTCCTTAGTTCCAGCTAGTAATAGTTTAGTGATGTTTTATTTCGAAAGTAACTTAAATAGGAAATACATTTTTGTATTTGAGAAGTACATCAAATATTGACGCTACCGAATACCTATTTATTACAATTTTTTTTGTCGATGCTGGCACTGCAATGTAATTGTCTTATTCCAACGTGCATAAGGAGTCAAAAGTGTGTTCGTTTATTACAGTTGGTTGTACATCTTTTGTTATGAAGCTCGCTCTACAAGCTCCTTTTTTTGAGTTTAACTAGTTCCTTCAATTTATACTCGTATCTTTATCTTTGGTTCGTTTAAAAACATTTACAAAGAATAGTTTCCACATATCTTAAATAAGAGGTATGAT
>OV743717.1:44068086-44070586 GCA_928272305.1 Volucella inflata
TAAGAGATTAAGAGAGCTCAAGCCAAAAATTACTATAGAGATTAGGGACTTATACCCTTTGACGACGTCAGAAGAGGTTACCGCCTCTTTAAAGGATATCCTCGGGGAGCCCGAGGAAGAAATCATCGTCAGGGTCTCTAAGCCAAACAGTCGTGAACAAATGCGTGCTTACGTGGACGCTGCCGACTTACAGAGCGAACGAGGTCCTTAAGAAAGAACGGATAAAAATAGGATGGGTAAATTGTAGGATAAGATACTTAAAAGAGGTAAAGAAATGCTACCGATGTTTTGGTTTCGGTCACTTGCAGTGGGAATGTAAAGGGCCAAATAGAAAAGGGGATGGGCTTTGCATACGATGCGGAAAACCTGGGCACAAACTCAAAGAATGCCAAAATACACCAAGCTGCTGCTTGTGCGTGGAAAAACGACACAACCACACAGAGCATATCCCTGGCTCTAAGATGTGCTCGTCATACAGAAAACACATAGCGAAATGAAGATCCTGCAGGGCAACTTGCATAGAAGCAGGACGGCCGACTCGGTCCTGCTGCAGGTCATGCTGGAACACGAGACCGACATGGCAATAATAAGCGAACAGTACGCCAAACCAAGTAGCGGAATATGGCTCGAAGACACATCTGCGACTGCTGCAATATGGCTGACGGAAAAATGCGACCTCCAAAAATTGAACAACGGTGCAGGGAACGGATTCATCTGGGCAATTAGCAAACAATTAACCATAATGAGCTGTTATCTCACACCGAGCGACGCCATTGCCGACTTTCAGGCAAAGATGGAAGCCGTAGGGGACTGTGCGCTCCACACAAACCGTCATCTGATCATAGCCGGAGATTTTAACGCTAGCGCCATTGAATGGGGTATGCAGACGACGAACTCGAGAGGACGAAGAGTTTTAGACATGGCAGCCAGGCTAGGCCTTATCGTCGCTTACTCAGGAACTGCAACTACTGACACTACCCCTTGTAGTGCCGACATAACGCTTGTATCGGAGACCTATGCAAGCCAGCTACAGCAATGGACAGTACTCGAAGTCTATACTGGCAGCGACCACCAGTACATGACTTACCTCGTCGGAACAGCAAGCAAAACAAGAGATAGGGATCAAGGCAACGCGAAAGTGGAATGCTTCGAAGCTAAACTCCGAAATATTCCTCACACAGATGGATGCTTACCTGCCGGAATACCACGCAAATAGCTCGGCTAAAGTCAAAGTGGAAAAGACTCTCAAAAGCATCAATACAACATGTAAAGCAGCCATGCCACGCATAAAACACACTCGTCCTAAGACAGCTGCCTACTGGTGGACAGATGAAATACGTACTTTAATACAGACATGCCTTCACAAAAGGTGGAAATACACAAGGGCCAGAAGAAGTAGTATTGCAACAGAAGAGCAGGGAGAGTATAAAAAGTCAAAGCAGGAACTAAAACTCGCCATTAAAAAAAGCAAGAAAGAAAAATGGGAAGAACTCCGGCGCGATATAAACCAAAATCCATGGGGATTAGCATACAAAATAATGATGAGAAAACTCGGCGTGAAAAATGCAGTTCCGGAGCTTAGAGCACACGCTATGAAAAACATAGTAAACACCCTCTTCCCGAACAACGAAATAAGAACCGATCAAACAAGGAGTGCACCAAAGGCCCCGACGCCACTGTTCACGCAGGAAGAATTGAGCGCAGTAGCCGGCACGCGAAAATGCAATAAGGCTCCAGGCCCAGACGGAATCCCATCAGAGGTACTCAAACTAATAGCAGCTGAGCGCCCACAAGTTCTACTAAACATGTACAATGCATGCCTGGCAGAGAGGGTGTTTCCAGAAGTTTGGAAAAGACAAAGACTAGTCTTAATCAACATAGGCAATGGATACCCACCATCGGCATACAGACCTCTATGTATGCTGGACACAGCAGGAAAAATGCTGAAGCCACGTATTACAGCTGCAGTAAAGAACGCTAGAGACCTTTCGGAAAGGCAGCACGGATTTAGGCCAGGTAGATCCACTGTCGGAGCCATCGAAGATGTCATAAGAAGTGTAGAATCATCGCGACGGATAAACCACTTCTCGAGGCCTATAGTGCTCCTCGCCACAATCGATGTCAAAAACGCTTTTAACAGTGCAAAATGGGAAAATATGATCGAAGCCCTCGAAACACGCTTTAAAACGCCTGCCTACCTAATGAATATGGTACGCAGCTACCTCAAAGACCGGGAGCTAATCTATGATACAAACGAAGGCCAACAGAAGAAGAAAATCACCTCTGGAGCAGCACAAGGCTCAATCCTTGGCCCTGATTTGTGGAATGTAAGCTACGATGGAATCTTAAACATCAGTATGCCTGAAGACTGCTATTTAGTAGGGTACGCTGACGATGTTGCAGCTGTCATCAGCGCACGCGACATGGACACGGTGAGGCGAAAACTTACGCAAGTGATGCTGAGGACACAAACGTGGCTTGACTCGCACGGACTTAGTCT
>OV743717.1:44675586-44910547 GCA_928272305.1 Volucella inflata
TAGTAGCGAGAGAACATCACCCTTCGTGTACTAAAAACGATATTGTAAGCGACCTCCATGCAAAGGCCATTAAGTTCTAGACATCGTAAATATTATTAAAAAAGAAAAGAGGAAAACAGAGGAAGACGAGGAAATCCTGGTTAAGAGGGACCTTCCACTGTTTATGCTTAGTTTTGATAAGTCAGAAAATAAAGAAGATATCTATGGTATCAAAACTATTTTAAATATCGTAGTCAAAATCGAACCTGTGCGAAAGAACGCAAGATCGATCCGGCAATGTAAGCGTTGCCAAGGCTTCAATCATACGTAGACTTACTGCCAAAAAGAACTGCGTTGCGTAAAATATGCCGGTAAACATCCCTCAGAAGAGTGCAACTTAAATAAAGAACTTCCACCGTCTTGCATAAATTGCCAAGGAAAGCACCCAGCAAACTATCGCGGATGTGAAGTGGCGAAAGAACTCCAAAAAAGGCGCGATACGCTTAAAAAAATCTGACAAATAAACCTAATATTGCTAAAGAACAGGCAGTGCGGTAAAGTCGAAGGATATACCAAAAAAGATCGCAAAGGAAAATCCGCCACCGATTGACGCGCTAACGTATGCACAAGCTGCGTTGCAAGGAAATAAAAAAAGCGGTGTTACGCCAGATCCAGTGGCACACGTTTTCTCTCTAATTCTCACGACTCTTGAGAAGCAAAGCAGAAGATATAAATTTTTAGTTGAAAAATTGAGCAATCTCGAGAAAGAAATGCGTAAAATCGATTTCAAGCATGAATATGAAACAAGTGCTTAAAATATTGACGTGGAGCGCAAATGGCCTTATTAAAAAACTCGACTAACTGGAAGTGTTCTTACAAAAAGCCAATATTGACATTTGCTTGACTTCTGAAACTCACTTGAGGAAAGGACCTCGTGTGGAACTAAAGGGATACTGTGCTTATCATGCATACCACCCATCAAAAAATGCCAGAGGCGGATCCTCATTGTTCATTAAAGATTGTATTGAGCACTCTATAAATATGAAGATTGAATGCGATGCAATGCAGTTAAGTTCGGTTCGCGTAAAATATAACCACCTGCACTACAACATTGCATCCATTTATTGTCCTCCGAGATGCAAGCTAGAAAAGAGTGACTTTAAAGGTATCTTTGATTCACTCGGACCGAATTTTATAATTGGTGGTGACTTTTATTCAAAACATACCTTCTGGGGCTCAAGGTGTAATACAACGGATGGCAGACAACTCTATGAAGCCGGTATGCAATGTAAAGTTGACTTTTCCTCGACAGGAAAACCAACATATTGGCCTTCGGATATAACAAAGACCCCCGATCTTGTAGACTTCTTTGTCACAAAGGGAGCAGCCAACATTTGTACAAACATCGAGGAAAGTTATGATCTCTCCTCAGATCACTCACCAGTCATTTTAACATTAAGCATACTTTTAATTAAGAAAGAAGTGGCACCTAGATTAACTAATAACAAGACTAACTGGGACGGTTTTAGAAATTACTGCAATGAACGTATTGTTCTAAACGTGTCGCTAAAAACACAAAACGAAAAAGAAGACGAAGTCGACAGATTCATCAAAGTCCTGCAGAACGCTGCCTGGAACAACACTTCAACTCCAACAAAAAAAGAGAAAGCAAGTAATGAAATAAAATATCCGCCAGAAATAAAAGAACTGGTGAGAGAAAAGAGAAGGAGGAGGCGCGCAAAAGATGACAACAATCCCGTGCTCCCCAGCATAAAACATACTTAAACCACTTATGCAACAAGTTGAAGGAAGCAATACGAGATTACAAAAATCGGAATATCTCTACATGTCTCGAGGGTCTAATTGCCGAAAGAAGTTCAAATTACACCCTCTGGAAAGCCATGAAGGGAATCAAAAAGCCTCAAATGCAATTTCCTCCCATAAGGAAAAATAATGGCGAATGGGCAAAAGGAGATAAAGAGAAGGCGGATCTATTTGCCGAGCACCTAGAAGAAACGTTTAAGCCTTTTGATGGACAGGCGTTAACATGAGGTTCTAATTATATAATTACGGCACCGGACAATTTTAGAATAAAAGCAGTATCCCTACGAGAACTTAACCAAGTAATTATAAAATTGAAAAATAACAAACCCCCTGGTTATGATTTGATAACTGGTCAAATTCTCAAGGAGTTGCCAAAGAAAGCCCTGATCAAACTGCTCCAACTTATAAATGCCGCGCTAAGATTATTAAACGTTCCAAGCCAATGGAAAGTTGCCAAAGTTATAATGGTCCCGAAACCAGGCAAATCTCTAAATGAAAAAAAGTCCTACAGACCGATATCGCTTCTGCCGATAATATCTAAAATATTTAAAAAACTCCTATTGAAGCGCTTGCAACCAATTATTGAAGAGAGACGTCTAATTCCTGAACATCAATTCGGTTTTAGAACTAAGCATTCCACAATTGACCAGGTTTTTAGAATTACGAATGAAATTGAGAAAGCCCTAGAGGGGAAAAGATATGTTCCAGCTTGTTTCTTGACGTGTCTCAAGCCTTCGATAAGGTATGGCATGAAGGATTAAATTTTAAGCTAAGTCAGGTTCTTCCGAGAGAGCTGCATACGATTCTGAAATCGTACCTGGAAAACAGATTTTCTCGTGTTAAACTTGGCACCGAATACTCGGAATTTAAAGAGATCGCTGCTGGAGTTCCGCAAGGAAGTGTACTTGGTCCGGTATTGTTTTTACTCTATACTCGAGACATACCGGAAGAATCAGGTACCACAGTAGCCACGTTCGCGGAAGACACGACGATACTAGCTACAGATACTTCAGTCGAGTTAGCTACTCGAAAGCTACAAACGGCTTTGGATAAAATCTACGAACGGATAAAGATATGGCGAATTGTTCTCAACGAGACCAAATCTACTCATGTTAATTTTACTTACCGCAAAATAAACAAACTTCCCATTTTCATTAACTCGGTACAAATACCATATGCAAATGAAGCAAAGTACGATTGCGTTTGTGGTCGACTGTGAGCAAACGCGGCACCCATCTTGCGGAAAGCTTTCTCATGCCCAAGTGATCATTCAAAATTGAAACCACTGAGCCATGCGAGATCCCTACGGCTTCCACAATCTCTCGCACTTTCAATCTTCGGTCGGCCAACACCATATCGTGAATTTTTTCGATTGTTTCGGGTGTAGAGACCTCAACTGGGCGTCCAGGACGTTCGGCATCTTCTGTGCTTGTACGGCCACAACGAAATTCAGTAAACCACTTTTTTACCATTGAAATCGATGGTGCAGAGTCCCCATAGTATTTATCAAGCTTAGCCTTGGTCTCGGTAATGGTTTTTTTTCGCAAGAAATAATGCTTAATAAGCACACGAAATTCACTTTTTTCCATTTTCTCCTCAAATTAGTGAGTAGTCTGATAAAAATAGCTGTCAAACACAAACTAACTGACGCAGCAAGTATAAATTTTGACAGGAGTCAACTGACAGATGCCTGTTGACAGGAGCAGTGTTGCTGTTTCAGTAAAGAGGTCAGAAATTCAAAAAGTCACGGACTTATTGACCCGCCCTCGTATCTAGGAATGACACTAGATGTAAAACTGAAATGGAAGCCGCATGTTAAGAAGAAACGTGATGAACTTGAAAATAAATTCAGGCAAATGTACTGGCTACTAGGAAGACATTCCAAGTTAAGCATACATAACAAACTGCTCATCTATAAGCAAGTGCTAAAACCTGTTTGGACGTACGGTATACAACTTTGGGGTTGTATTAAACCAAGCAACCGAAATATTCTCCAAGGCTATCAAAACAAAGTTCTAAGACAAATCGTGAACGCCCCATGGTACTCGTATATCAGAAACAGTGATATCCACAGAGACTTAGGAATAGTTACCGTCGAGGACGAAACAATGAACTTTGCTCGCAAACTCCATATTCGTCTTCATGGTCATTGTAATAATAAAACACTCCAAATTCTGGACGAGACAAACCTAGTGCGCCGATTACAAAGAATGAGACCATTCGATCTGGCGCGAAAAAGACTATCCGCATATAATAGCGGTACTAACAGGTGCTTTTTGCTGGAAGGCTACCTGCCCCACAGGAACGTTATTTGAAACGGAAACTACTTGATAAGGTTACTTAGTAGTAGTCGTTAAGAAGGGAGGCGTATTATTATTGAGTAAGAATCTCACACTCCTATGAGCAACGGGTTCATAGTGTCTATGAAGATTTTCACACCTACCCACCAAAAAAAAAAAAAAAAACGAAAAACTCATTTGGTAACACTGGCTCTTTAAAATTTGATCTTCTATATCGAATGCATATTTCGCTCTTTTCGACCAAGTATCTGATTTCACAATTAATATTACGCCAATATACCAATGATCTCGCTAAACTCATACCACCTTAACGATGCTCTTTCTAGATAAATTACAAGAAGTCTACAAGGCAGGCTAGACAAACCAAGAAGAAAAAAGAAAGAATGGGGGATCGTTGCACTGAACCTCACATCCTATTTAACGTACTCGTATAAATTCTATTCTACTACAATTGAATTCGTTGACAAATTATAAGATTAATGCGTGAAAATTATTTAAAGAAACTAGAAGCAATATGTAAAATAAGCTAAACAGTGTCCTTGCTAACAGACGTTCATGTTTCATACGAAGAAATTGAATTCACAATATATGAATGGTGTAAAAATAAATCACCAAGGCACGCTTATTTTAAGCATCCACCAACCATTGGAGACAGGCTTGCACTTATATTCTTAGTTTTAACGCTTACCTAAAGTTACGAGTACAATAGTTTTCAGATAAACGGAAAATTTAAAAGTTAACTAAACTCTTATGCCAGGAAAACCACCAAATCATCCAGTCACCGTCTAATAAGTTTTGTTACTTACCTTAGGCTGAAAACACATCGGATCAGGCAAAACGTTTTCATAGTCAAGAAAACGTTTTTATTTCATCACAAACCGAAATACAATGTAACAAAACAATTCATTTGACAAATCCTATAGATGTCCTTTATATCTTATTAAGGCTATTCAAAGTTTTCTCCCAAAAAGGGAAAGCCAAGGAAACTTAAATAGTATATGCTCTTGCTAATAAAATATTTTATCAGAATCTACCCATACCAAGGATCAGTGATAGGTCCGCTCTTATATTGAGGCGCTGATTATTTTCGGCGCTGGTAGAAAATAGGAAAAAGAATGATTAACTTATAAAAACATTTTTATTTGAGTTCACCAGACACGTCCCATTACGATGGAGGCCAAGAGATCCCACATGGTTGGATCTAGCGCTCTCATGACATGATTATCGTTGCCATCATTAGTGTTGCCATGGTTAGTGGTGGTGTCTCAATATATTACTATGTAGCCGACTTTTAAGAAATTTGGAATTGCGAAACGGCAATACATGCAGATGACACTTCTATTTATAATTTAATATGTAGCATGCCATAGATATTATTGTCGACTACTTCAAAGTATGGAAAGTTCAGTTTAACGCTGACAAAAGTAAAAGGAAATCCTGTGCTCTTCTTTTTGGTCAGCTTTTAATTCATAGTTTTGATATCCCGTAGGATTATTTTGCCAATGTGTCGGTGTTTATCTATATTAGACATTAACCTTTCGGGACAACAATACACTTGGCAAGATATGATAAGCATTGTTACTAAAATGTTATACCCTCATATATATATATAGATGATTAGCCCTGAATAAATTTATCAAGGTCATAATCTATGAAATTTTTTTTTCAGCCATTGTCCTTTAGCCTTGTTCAGTATGAGGAACTTGTGCAAAGTCGTGCATTCAAAAACTTCGAGTTTTACAAAATAAAACAAATGATTATTAATTTACTCAGTCTTTTCTTAACCAAAGTATACATGAACAAACTGGATTACTAAAAGTCGCACACGAAATAATTCTCAACTAAAGATTTAGAACGAGATGTAAAGTTCCAAATTACATTGCTAATAAAAAATTCGATAAGTCAATAAACCTGACGAAGCTTTTATCTAATATTATGGTTCGTTTATTTGTCTTCTTCTTTTATTATTTTAAAGCATGTTTATTTATATATTATTACAGTATTTCCTTGTTCATTTATATATTTTTTGAAAAAATTATTTAGGTACATATGTATATCATTTTGCTGTAACTCTGTTTATTTCTTGTTTATTGGTATTTCGACTTTAAACGAGGTAAGTGACCGGTTTTTACGTGCTCTCTTTTATTTCGTTTTGTAATTTCATTGGATTTAAGAATAAATCTTGCGTTAAGTCTGTGTCGTGCGGAAGAATTATTTTAAATTCTTAATGCTGACACAGCAACCACCTCCGAACACAGAAAATGACGAACGAAGGAAGCACAGCAAATTAGGAGTGAAGAGAGAAACAGGAATATGAAAAATGGGCTGCGGACAATCGTTACGTATAGAAGTACAATACGAACCCAAAAGTGCATAACGAAAATCGGGCCGAGTCGTCTGGTACCATTAGACTTTATAGAGTAATTAATTTTCATTAAATTTTCTTCCCTCTATTTCTCATGCTTGGTAGTTAATTATTTTACTCATTCTAAATCTATTAGTATATTATGCATTCATTTTTTTTATGCATTGAGTATGCAAAACTCGCTCTGCTTTGAAGTCTGGTATTTAGTCAATGCATTTTTATAAATAAATAATACCCAGCTTCATCTTGCGGGGTCCAGGTGGAATTTTTTTTCGGGGCTAATTTAGCCTTTATGCTGATTGATACGAGGTGCCCGCTCACATGCCGGAAGCTCAGAACTTCTTGTCTTAGGCCTGAGCTCCAAATATGTTGGACTAGCCCGGATAAGGTCTTGTTTTATTTTTCCGACACTATTGCGTAGGAAACTCGCTATTTGTCCCCTTCACTTCGCAATCTACAGTGAGATTCCGAGATGGTGCTACGGGGAGGCGTGAAGTAGGGCTTCAGCACCTGTAGGAAGATGCAACTTCTACGAGGCCTAATACTAATCGACTATTACCTAATCATTACCAAAATTCATAGCCACAAAAGAACGATTGAACACGTTATTGCTGTTCATATTCAGCAATGGAAAGTGTACGATCTTATAAAACAAACCGATTGGCAATCTATGCTAACAGAAAATAGTATCGAAAAATTGTATGGCAACTTTGTAGACAAAATGAACAACGTTTACACGGAATCAAATAAAACAAAAGTAATGAAAAAAATAGAAAACAGAAGCCATGGGTTACCTCTGAGTTAATTACATAATGTAAGAAAAGAGACGAGTACTACAGGAGATGGAAAAACACTCCAAAACCTCCGAAATTTTATCAATAAAAAATTAGGGAAATTACAGTCAACTTCTATAAGCAACGATTTTTAAGCTCTCAGAATGATCCTAGGAAAACGTGGAATACTGTACTTCTGGGAAGAAAGAATTGAAACAATTATTGAAGTAATAAGAAACAACTTTTCTAAAGATGATGAAAACTTAGCTAGCTTTGTGGAAAAGCTTGTGGAATAATTTTCAAATCAAGCATCAACAGTCATGCACATATGTCATAGCAAAACATCAAGGCATGAGAAGAAATATTGGGGAACTACAAGGGTCGTGGAACGGATAATAATAGACCAAAACTAATGGTCATTTTCTTGCCCCAGTTATACAAACGATTGTAAATCGAAGTATAACACAAGCTCATGTTCCAAGATTAATGAAAACTTCGATTATTCGGCCCGTTTATAAGACAGGTGAGAAAAAAAAACGAGAATTACCGGCCTATATCTATACTTTCAGCTGTTGAAAAGTGTTTGGAGGATTGTTAATTGTCTTAATAATTTCGTAGAAAGAGATAAAATATTACACCCAAACCAGTACGGTTTTTAAAAAAATAAAAGTATAGGCCTATTACTAGGATAACTTACAAACGCGGTCGATGCAGGCCTTAACAAAAATCATCATGTGCTTGTGCTGTTTGTTGACTTTAGTAAAGCTTTCGATATCATAACTCATAAAAAGGAAATTGACACTGACAATCGAGTTGGTGTGAGAGGAGTGCTGGCAAACTGGATCGAAAACTATCTAACTGATATAAAGATAAGAATTAGACTATTTAATACCTTAAGTAAAGAAATGCAAATTGCGCTTGGTGTCCCATAAGGCTTCAAATTAGGTGCGATTTTATTTGTTTTGTATGCAAATGCACTTCTCCATTTATTCAAAAAGTGCACAGCCTATGCTTATGCAGATGATATAGCACTTGTCGTCAAACACAAAAACTTTAACAAGGCATTATATAATTAATTCAAGAAGAATTCGATGCGATGTCAAGGGCTAATTCTTAAAGCTTCAAAAACAAAGGTAATGCATATACGAACAATACAAACAACTTTAAAGCCAAAGGAAGCGTTTAATATATATCACCGAAACACCCTATGTCCATATTCGCCCAACAACACAACAATAGAAGTAATAAGCATAATAAAGTATCTAGGAGTTACCATTGATGAGAATTTCATATGGCGTGAACATATATGAACATAAATGTGCTCCGCTTCGACTCAAAATCTCACTGTTTGCGATGGTTTATATAAAAAAGTATTCAGGTTTGGAAGTACGTAAGCTGGTGTACTACTCGCTAGGAGAATCGCGAATATGATATGGAATACTGACATGGGGAAACGCGTCCAAAACGCATACAGCACCGCCTTGCTGAAATTTTTAAACCAACAAACTCATCTTTAAAGTATTAGATATGTAGATTTATAGGATGACATCATTGCTGCATTACATGGACGACCAAATGTTTCTAAAGCCTATACGCCATTTCCAAAACACCGGAAGGCGAGCCCAGGGGATGATTGAAATTCCAGATGTATACCATATAATATATATGGGGAACGAGAACTACTATAAGATATGTCGTTCCAAAAACTATGAATGAAATACCTCACCATCTCAAACAAGTCGAACATTTAAAAAAACGTAAAAAATGTTAAAGAAATTTCTAATTGATTTAAATTTTGTGTAATTGCCTAATAAACTTTAAATTAGTTCTTGCATAAATAAAAATTTATTCATATTTATACATACATATATATATATACTCGTATTAATCTGTTACCACTGTTTTAACATATTGTATATTTTAATTTCAACATATTGTGGTATATATGTGATTAAATCAAGGATCCAGTGTTGCATAGTTTTAGGATCATACAAACTCTCCACGTTGGAGAGTTCAGTTATTACCCCAGTTTCAAACCAGAAGTTACCAGAAAGAACTAGAACCCGACAAATGTAGTATAAATACAGGATGAGAAACTGCGGACGATAAGTTGATATTTGGAAAGCGATGGAAAAGGACCTAAGTCTTACTAAGTGAAAAATAAGAGATTTGAATTGTGAAATAGAAGTGAAATTGTTTGTGAATTGATTGAAAGTTGTATTTAAATAGTAATAAATAGAGTGTTTTTAGAAACAGAATAACGTTTTATCATTTCGAACCCTAGCCGAAATATTACATTGGTGTCAGAAGTGGGATAAAACTTATTCTGAGTGCTGTGAAAAAAAAAAAAAAAAAAAAATAAAAATGCCACGTACATTGCTGGAGCTAAGTATACCCCAGCTGAAAATGGAGCTAGAGAAGCGGAATCTCTCCGCAGCTGGAGGGAAAAGTGATTTGATTCTTCGGCTACAAGAAGCGATCGAAAAAGATGGAAAAGATCCTAAATCCATGTCGTTCGACGTAGAAGAGGAGCTTGTAAGCACAGGGGTTGACATGTCTGCCATGATGGAATTACTCCTTGGATTGAATTCTAAATTTGAAGAACAGAAGAATTCTTTAGAAGAACAAAGGAGAAGTATGGATTCTAAGTTTGAAGAACAGAAGAATTCCGCAGAAGAACAAAGGAGAAGTATGGATTCTAAGTTTGAAGAACAGAAGAATTCTCTAGAAGAACAGAAGAATTCTCTAGAAGAACAGAAGAATTCTCTAGAAGAACAGAAGAATTCCATTATTTCCGCACAAAAAGACACTGTCGAAGAGTTCAAGAATTCTCTAGAAGCGAAATTCGAAATAATCGATCAAAAATTAAATATGCACGAGGCACAATTCGAGAAGGTTGAACACAATATCGAGAATCTTGCGAAAGAACTAGAGAGAGTAAAGAAACAGAAAGTCCGAGAAATTTCTACAGACAGCCCTAGAAGGAAAGAGATGCAACCGCCTGTCTTCGATGGCCAAACATCGTGGCCAATATATAGAAGACAATTTGAAGCAGCTGCCATGACCAACAACTGGGACGACGGAGAAAAGTCGATTGCACTCACACTGGCACTGAGAGGTACAGCTGCGGAATTGCTGCAAACCATCTCAGAAGATAAACAACTCAACTACGACGCTTTGGTTAAAGCCATAGAAATGCGGTTCGGAGATGACCATATGCAGCAGGTATACAGAGTCCAACTGCGCAGCAGATTCCAGAAGAGGGGCGAAACACTTCAGCAGTTGCAGGCCGATATCGAACGGTTGGCGCATTTATCTTATCCTAATGCCGGAGAAGACCTTATCAACGAAATGGCTGTAGAGGCGTTTACCCAAGCGATTGAAGATAGGCAGTTGCAAATGGCTGTAAGAATGGCTGGAAAACGAACCCTTCCTGAGGCCCTAGCATTTGCCCTGACGATGAAAGCTGCCGACCAAGCATCTCAAGGAATCCACCGCGTAAGAGAAGTGACAGCCGTGGAATGCTCCTGCCAACGAGCAGACGTCGTGGAGCGGAACAGTGTGCGTGGAGGACAAGTCCGTTGTTGGAACTGCAACAAAATAGGACATCTGCAGCGTGAGTGCAGGTCTCCATTTAAACAACGCAGTTGTCCACAATGCGCTGCTAGGAGACGTAACGAAGAGGCATCTGGCAGGAATGACATCTATCCTGCCAGCAGCGCAACGTCAAGTCAACAGGCGGGAAACGTGTAAGAACCAACTTCGAGGGGCAGAAGTTGGTTTCTGGAATTGACGCCCCCAGGATCAAAATCCAAGTTTCCCAAACAAAACGAAGTAACAAGAGTCTTACAGTGGAAGCCCACATTGGCCAGAATAAATGCGTGGCCACCATTGACACCGGTGCCACCGCTTCCATTATAAGAAGGGATATCGCCCATGATTCATGGCTGCACAATACCAGTAGCTACTGCTTGAAAACAGCAACAGGAGCGACGACAAAGGTGTATGGAGAAGTTGTTCTTACGATCAATCTGGCAGGACTAACGTTCACCCACGTATTCCTAGTGGCCGATATATGCGACGAGTGCATCATTGGAGTTGACTTTATGAAGGCGCATAATGTAGTGCTCGACATCGGAACTCAAGTACTTAAGTACAGGAACGTCGAGATTCCAATGGTGTACGGGAATGAGAATGCCGCATGCCTTAGGACAGTAGTCAACAAGGACGAGATCTTACCACCTTCCGCAGAGACACTAATTTGGGCGCAGCTGGAAGGTGATCTTGGGGGCCATCGATTCTATTTGATTGAGCCGGACTCTAAAAATCATTATCAGAATTACGTCGTGGGAAAGATGCTCGTTGAGCCGAAAGACAAAATGGTCCCAGTAAGAATCTTGAATGTGGGAAATAAGAGCATCAAACTAAAGCAAGGACAATCGATCGGAGCGTGCGTACCGATAACTGCTGTCACCAAGTTGTCGAAGGAGAATGCTGCTATATCTTTGCCATCAAGTAGCACAGCTGAGTTGAAAAGAACTATACTCCGGCAAACCGAGCTGAACCAGGAGCAACGAGCTATGGCAGAGGAACTAATCAACGAATTTGCAGACGTATTTGCCTCGCAGGATGGCGAATATGGCAGCACACATTTGGTACAACACCGAATAGACACTGGAGATGCAAGACCCATACGTCAACCTCCTAGGCGTTTACCATTAGCTAAGCAGACGGAGGTTGCAGAAATGGTTTCGACTATGGAAAATCAAGGGTTGATTGAATGCTCTAAGAGTCCATGGGCATCACCCGTTGTACTGGTCAAGAAGAAAGACGGCACCAATAGATTCTGCGTGGATTATCGCCAGCTAAATAATGTCACCAAGAAGGATAGCTACCCGTTGCCAAGGATTGACGACACACTGGACACACTGTCAGGAGCGCAATGGTTCTCCACACTTGATTTGAAAAGTGGCTATTGGCAAGTACAGATCCATCCGGAGGACCGTGAGAAGACAGCCTTCACCGCAGGAAACGGGCTTTGGCAGTTCGCAGTAATGCCATTCGGATTGTGCGATGCTCCGGCAACCTTTGAGCGTCTAATGGAACGCGTTTTGCTGGGACTAACATGGAAAACCTGTTTGGTCTACCTGGACGATGTCATCGTGGTCGGCAAAACTTTTCAAGAACATCGAGATAACTTAAAGGAAGTGTTCCAAAGACTACGAAGTGCACAGCTAAAGCTAAACCCGAAGAAGTGTCATCTCTTTAGGCCAGATGTCAAATACTTGGGACACATCATCTCATCCGAAGGGGTACGGACAGACCCAGAAAAGATCGAAGCGGTGAAAAATTGGCCAGTCCCAAGAGACAAACACCAACTGAGAAGCTTTCTGGGACTCGCTACGTACTACAGGCGGTTTGTGAAGGATTTTGCTGGAATCGCAAAGAGTTTACATCAACTTACAGAAAAGGGAAAACAATTCAAATGGTCAAGTGAATGCGAAAGAAGCTTCAAAACTCTCAAACAACAACTATGTGAGGCCCCTGTACTAGTGTACCCTACTCCAGGAAAAACATTTATTGTGGATGCAGATGCTAGTAACGTCGGAATTGGAGCTGTCCTTTCGCAGATGCATGACGGGCAAGAGAAAGTTGTTTCCTACTTTAGTAAGGTGCTCTCTAAGCCGGAAAGGAACTACTGTGTTACCAGGCGGGAACTTCTTGCTTTGGTCTTGGCAACAAAGCATTTCCATAAGTACCTGTACGGGCAAAAATTCATTCTTCGCACAGACCATGCATCTCTGAAGTGGTTGCTGCAATTTAAAAATCCTGAAGGACAAGTCGCAAGGTGGATTGAACGACTCCAGATGTACGACTACGAGATACAGCATCGAAAGGGAAGCCTTCACTCTAATGCGGATGCTCTGTCCCGGCGACCTTGCAAATCTGATTGCAAACATTGCGCACGACAAGAAGGAAAAGATGCGGTATCCACTCAACGACTAAGAGCTGAGCCCACTGATGGTTGGAATGAAAGTGAAATGCGAAACGCCCAAAAAGAGGATCCGGATATCGAGCCAATTCTCGCCTGGAAAGAACATGAAGAAAAACCAGATTGGCAGGAAATATCCAATAAAAGTCCCGAACTAAAGGCATACTGGGCACAGTGGGACTCGCTTCAAGTTCAAGATGGTGTTTTGAGGCGAAGGTGGGAAAGCTCGGATGGAAAGTCGTTTGTGATGCAGCTCGTTGTGCCAAGGTCGAGAGTCAGTGACGTGCTAAGGGAACTGCACGATGGAATATCCGGAGGCCATCTGGGAGTGAATAAGACGTTAGAAAAGGTGCGAGAACGTTTTTATTGGGTGCACGCCAAGGACGATGTAGAAAATTGGTGCAGAAAGTGTGTCACCTGCGCCGCCAGTAAAGGCCCGAGGGTTAAAACTCACGGCAGAATGCAGCAATACAACGTTGGAGCGCCATTCGAGAGAATCGCAGTTGACATTGCAGGACCGTTTCCTGAAACCGAAAATGGAAATCGCTACATTCTTGTTGTTATGGATTACTTCAGCAAGTGGCCTGAGGCTTTTGCTATCCCTAACCAAGAAGCCAAAACCGTGGTTGAGCAGATCGTTTACAACTGGGTGAGCAGATTCGGCGTACCGATGGAATTGCACTCGGATCAAGGGCGTAACTTCGAGTCTAAGATTTTCCAAGGGGTGTGCGAGCTACTGGGGATTAAAAAGACAAGAACAACACCGCTCCACCCACAATCGGACGGGATGGTAGAACGCTTCAACAGAACCTTGAATGAACACCTATCAAAGGTCGTTGGCGACAAGCAATGCGATTGGGATAGGCAAATTCCAATGTTTCTATTAGCCTATCGGAGTGCAGTACACAACACCACAGGTCACACTCCATCGGAAATCCTTTTCGGTCGAACAGTCCGGTTACCTAGTGAATTGATGTTTGGATCACCACCGTCTGAAGAGAACAGAAATGAAGACGACTATGTCGCAGACCTCAGACGGACTATTAGGGACGTGCACCAAACAACCAGGGATAAGATCAAGATAGCCAGTGACCGCATGAAGACGAGGTATGATGTCAAGGCGACCACAACGGGATTCCAGGAAGGAGATCTAGTGTGGCTATATAACCCCCATAGACGGAAAGGCGTATCACCCAAATTACAGCAAGACTGGGAAGGACCATATAAAGTCGTAAAACGCATCAACGATGTTGTCTATCGCATTCAACGAGGAAGAGGCAAGATGAAAGTGGTTCATGTGGATCGAATACATCGCTATATTGGGCAGAATGGCGAAGAGTTTGTTCGGGACGAACAAGTTTAAGAGGGGGATATTGTGGTATATATGTGATTAAATCAAGGATCCAGTGTTGCATAGTTTTAGGATCATACAAACTCTCCACGTTGGAGAGTTCAGTTATTACCCCAGTTTCAAACCAGAAGTTACCAGAAAGAACTAGAACCCGACAAATGTAGTATAAATACAGGATGAGAAACTGCGGACGATAAGTTGATATTTGGAAAGCGATGGAAAAGGACCTAAGTCTTACTAAGTGAAAAATAAGAGATTTGAATTGTGAAATAGAAGTGAAATTGTTTGTGAATTGATTGAAAGTTGTATTTAAATAGTAATAAATAGAGTGTTTTTAGAAACAGAATAACGTTTTATCATTTCGAACCCTAGCCGAAATATTACAATATTGTAGCTTAAACTTCAATATTATTATTGTATTTTGTATTCAAATATTACCGTTCCCCTATTTACAATTTTACTACATAAAGTTATTTATATCCAAAATACGGTTTCACTTTGAGGACAACAACGAGCGAAAGTGGGCGCTCGGGGTCAATAAATCCTCCAACGCTCTTGGGAAGATTAAGTATAGTATGAGCTTTATTTAAAAGAATTTTATCATTTAAAAAGACTAACTAAATGTTATCATTTATCAACCACCTGTTTTGCGGGTAGAAATTAAAAACTGTATACCTATAGATATTAAGTGCGTAAAGCTCCGTTCTTAATCTAAAACACAAAAAAAGTACAAATGTGTACATATATCGATATAAATGTGAAAAGGGGTACTAAGCTCTTTTAGGGGTTCTCCTGCCAAGGCGGGGTCGATCTCTAGCTGCGGTTTCTGTTGGTGGAGGAGGGAAGTACTTTCTACAAAAATCGCTGTCCCATTCGTACTGTTGTCGTCTTGGGTCTTGGAGATTATTCCTTTCTCTTGTTTTCTCTTCCTGTTGCTATGTTCCTCCTTGAATATTATATTGTGTTTAATTTCATTGTTCGTGTCTTGGTTCTTGTTCTCGTTCTTGTCCTGGTTTTCGTTTTTGTTCCATTTTTAAAATTATTTTTCCTTTTGTTGATTTTTTGTATAAGCTTGTTTGAAACTTTTTTATTCGCCGTTTTCCGCTAAAACGATAAGCTATTGAATGAGCTTACTGCGCTTTTTGGCCATCACCGCCACTCACACACACATGGGGTTTTGCCAATTCAGAAAAGGGAATCACATCCAGAGCTCTAACAGCCTCTGCTTAAATCCCCAGCCAATCACACATGTCGATGTTTGTGGGTTATCTTTGTGGGTCATCTTTGTGGATAATCTTTGTGGGTCATCTTTGTGGGTCTTGTTTGTTTGTTCTGTTTGTTTTTTTGTCCAAGTGATGGATTTGGTTGGAGCCAAACCTCTGACGTTGAGAGTTTCAAATGGGATTGCCGTATATTTAGGAAACTGTCCCACAACAAAAAACACATAGCATTTATTTCATCAACTTTAAATGAGACAGAGCAAAATTACAGTACAAATGAAAAATAATTTGTAGCCATTGTCTGGGCTTTAAAAAGAGCTTTGAAACTACTTTTATTGAAATAATTGAAATGGACACACATACCAGTTTTCCGCATTGAATTAGGCATATTAAGTTGTGTGTAATTGGAACTCAGTCAGAAAAATCTGCGTGTGAAGGCATACCACTGGCATGTAGATTTGGCTGTTGTAGAGTTTCAAGCAAAAAACAACCCTTAAAATTTATAACCTGAATCATTTCGAGTGAAGAAACACTCTCCGTCCTATTCGGACTCCCACTCCTGAGAGTCAATATCGAAACCAAACATACCTGAGTTTCAAACCACTTCATCACAACAATTCTTTTCTTTCTCCTCCTTCTAACTTTCCGCCCAAGCCCTAGCAACAGTAAAAGGGTATCTAACCCCCTTGAGGCGCGTAAATTACTCGTATATAAAAAAATATATATTACATTATTACAAATAGCGAATACGAACATAACAAATGCATTAAAATTAGATGAGGACACTTTATTCCATTTGCAAATCTGTTTGTAATCGCACAAATACATGTTCAAGATGTAACAAGTTTCGACCAACAAAAACAAAAAACAGTACAAACATAAAAGAGCTCATAGAAATTACAAAAATTATACTCAAGAAATTGCAACCACATACTACTGGCCATATGTTCATATGTACAAGAAATGTGTAGGAGAGAAAACATATGCCCAAAAAATATATACGAACTTGTTTGTTTAGGTGGCGCCACAGTCCGGGGTGGACCTGGGCCTCAGTCAACAAGCTTCTCCAGCTAGCTCGATCCCTGGCTAGCTGTCTCCAGTTTCGCACGCTAAGTTGGCTGAGGTCCTCTTCCACTTGCGTGCGCCACCTAAGTCTTGGCCTTCCTCTACTGCGCTGTCCCTCGGGGGCGGATTCGAAGACTTTTCGGACCGGAGCATTGGTGTCCATGCGCTCTACATGACCCAGCCATCTCAGTCTTGGATCCTCACTCTTCTGGCTAGGTCCATGTCGCTGTACAGTCCATACAGTTCGTCGTTGTATCTCCTCCTCCACTCACCGTCAATGCAGACCGGACCGAAGATCGCCCGAAGAATTTTTCTCTCGAAGCAACCAAGAACACCCTCATCGATTTTTGATAATGTCCATGCCTCTGCGCCATAGAGCAGGACCGGGATTATTAAAGTCTTATAAAGGGTGACTTTTGTTGTCCGAGAGAGGGCTTTGCTACTCAATTGCCTTCTTAACCCAAAGAAACAGCGGTTGGCAAGAGTTATTCTTCGCTTGATCTTAGCGCTGGTGTCGTTGTCTGTATTTATAGCGGAGCCTAGGTAGACAAAGTCCTTAACTACCTCAAAGTTATATCTGTCGAGGGTGACGTTCTGTCCGAGACGTCGGTGTTGGTTGTCCTTTTTGCTTGACAGCATATACTTGGTCTTGCCCTCATTGACCGCTAAACCCATTTTCGCCGCTTCCGTCTCAATACTCGCGAAAGCGCCACTAACATCACGCTGCTTTCTCCCGATTATGTCAATATCGTCGGCATATGCGAGTAGTTGGACGGACTTTTGAAAGATAGTGCCTCTTGTGTGTGCTCGTGAGTTTTGCACTATTCTTTCAAGTACGATGTTGAAAAAATCGCATGACAGCGCATCGCCTTGTCTAAATCCTTTCTGGACATCAAAGGTTTCGGTGAGATCTTTACCGACCTTGATGGAGCAGTGTGCATTCTCCATCGTCATCCTGCACAGACGGACGAGTTTGGCAGGGATGCCAAAACTAGACATTGCTCTATATAGCTCGTCTCTATAGATGCTGTCATACGCGGCCTTAAAATCGATGAATAGGTGGTGGGTATCGATCTGAAGCTCATGGGTCTTCTCCAAGATCTGCCGTAGTGTGAATATCTGGTCGATGGTGGACTTTCCTGGCCTGAAGCCACACTGATATGGACCTATTAGGTTGTTGACAAACGGCTTCAGGCGTTCACACAATACGGCGGATAAGATCTTATATGCGATGTTAAGGAAACTGATGCCTCTCTAGTTGGCGCAGTTCAGAGGGTCTCCTTTCTTGAGAATTGGACAAACAATGCTGAGGTTCCATTCATCGGGCATACTTTCGTCCGATCATATTTTACAGATGAGTTGGTGTATGCTCCTTACCAAGTCATCGCCTGCTGCTTTGAAGAGCTCGGCAGTCAGGCCATCTGCTCCAGCAGCTTTGTTGGACTTAAGCTTCGATATGGCTATCTTCACTTCATCCAGGTCGGGTGGACGGAACTGTTGGTCATCATCGTCCAGGTTGAAAGGTTGATTCTGCCTGACAGCGGTATTTGGTCCGTCATCGCCGTTATACAGTCTGCAGAAATGATCTTTCCAAATCCTCAGCATCGACTGCGATTCTCCTACGGTGTTCCCTTGTTCATCTCTACAGGCTTCGGTTCGGGGTTTGTTTCCGCGGCATGTTATTTTTACCTTTTGGTAAAACTTCCGAACCTCATTCCTGGAGTAGCATCTCTCAATTTCCTCGATCGCGCGCTTCCCATGCTCTTTCTTCTTCCTCCTGAGAAGCCGGTGTTCGTCTCTCCTCTTGCTTAGCTGCATGTGCTTGCCGGCATTCATCATCGAACCAGGGGTTTCGTTGTGGTGGACGAGTGAAACCCAGCATATATACGAACAAAGACAAATAATCAACCAATCGGCAAGACACCTATTCCAACACATCTAGGAGAATACGTACAGATGGATATTTTACATGAACAACCAAACATACATAAGTACAATAGACAAATACTCCAAATACTGTTATACACGTTAATTACACAGCAAAATTAATTCCCATGCATGTATTCAACAAATACTTACACAGATATACCCAAATGCTAAGCACTTAATGACCGCTATCGAAAACGTATTCGTTGGTAAAGAGTGTTAGCGAACATCTATCCATACAGCACACAGTAACACCCGTTCACTATTCGACAACGAACCATCAAGTTTGACGAATCCAGAGTATTCTAATTGAATAATCTACAGCGTTAGAACAGAAAAATATCACAACACCATGGGGGAGAACTATTCAACGCGGTGATACAATATAATATAACAACTAGTTCCACAACAGGATATAGACCAGAAGACGGTTTTTTAAAACGAGAACGGTTTGTTTGCTGTCGCTTAAGCGAAATTCAACTACCCAGCCATTATCCATGAATGGCACTTGCGTCGTTCAAACCGAAAAACTTTCCAATCTCGGTATGTGTGTCAATGACAATTTACGTTGGAATGACCACGTATTCGAAGTCGCCAAAATGCTGCGAAATGTCTAGGTTTCCTTAAGCGATGTAAGAAATATTTAACCCCCTCTGATGCTCACATCTGGTCAGGTGCTCCCAAGACTTCTTTGCGCCTACTAGATAGGATTCAAATCCGTGCGATAAAACGCCTTACCTTGTTCTATTACTGTTTTCACCACCAGTGCTCAGCTGAAATTGCCAGTAGCATTCCGTCCCTTCAAAGTTCACACCGTAACACACGTCTAGCTATGAATGCTCATAAGTACACCCTCAAGCCCACTTTCGGACGCACCCTGAAATATTGTGATTCTTTCCTAGGCCGAACAACTCGCTTATTGAGTGCCTTGCCGAGCTCTTTATTCCCTAGTTTGGAGGTTTTACATTTAAGACCAACGTGCATCGGTCCCTCTCTTTCTATCTTCTCTAATCTTCCATCGCCTGCGCTGTGTGCAATCATTTTAAGGGTGCTAATAACCCCTTGAGCGCGCGCCAATTATAAAAAAAAGAACCGACTCGTTTTTTGGTATATAAGATTTAAATGAACAGTTTTAGTTCAAATATTTTATCGAGAGCACTTTACAGTTCCACTGAACTTTCTTTAATCTTTTTGCATACTGCTAATAAACCAGTCATCGGCAAATGTACCTAGAAAAGTACACACTTACCATTACCTCGAGTACATATGAGAATTCAAGAAAAAAGCTTAAGCAAATCATTGTTTTTCTCAAAGCTTTCTCAATTACGTCGGTGATTTGAGAATTGAAATCACCAGCCAGGTTCTGTTAGTCTCGCATCAAGAAATTTCTCGACGGAAATTGAATTGAATTGAATGAAAATACACTTTCTTTCATTTGTCTGTGTCTGTAACTCTCGATGTGGGAAAACTTTTCAGATGTTACGTTTTGAAAAGAACTGACTGGAAGGATGCGAGGAAACTGTTTCTGTAACTTATAGATGCTAAAAGTTTCAACCTTTCGCTGTCAAAATTTCTCAATTAGTGTTTGGCATGCGAGAAATAGCAAAATGGCCGAGAATAATTCAGAAAAAGTAATTAAACACTAGTTTAATACGGAAAATGTGGTTTTAATAAATATTTTATTCATTTTAGAAATCATTCAATAAAAGCAAAAAAAATTAACAGTAATTTACAAACTGACAAATTAATCTTTTGCACGGGGACCATTTTCGGAAAAAAACATCCAACACTGAGAACAAATTAAGGGTGAAAGAGTTATGTTCTCAATTGAACTTCGGCTGCAAACTTATTTCTTAGTCATTAAATCAAATAGGGGCTTGGAGCATCAACTTAGAGCGTTTCAAGTCTCCTAACGATATTTTGATCACATTTCCCGCGACATGATTTTCTACAATTATTAGTGCAACTTACTTTACTTTAGGTGGCGCTACAGTCCGGGGTGATCTGGCCTCTATCAACAAGTGTCTCCAGCTGCTAGCTCGATCTTTTGCTAGATGCCTCAGTTTGGCACGCTACCTGAGTCTCGATCTTCTTCTACTGTACTATCTCTCGGAAGTGGATTCGAAGACGTTTCGAACAGGAGCATTGGTGTTCACCGGCTCTACATGACCCAGCCATCTTAGTCGTTGGGTCTTCACTCTTCTGGCTAGGTCCATGTCGCTGTAGAGTCCATACAGTTCGTCGTTGTATCTCCTGCTCCACTCACCGTCAATGCAGTCGGGAAAGAAAATCACTCGAAGAATTTTCCCCACGAAGCAGCCAAGAGCACCGTCATCCCTTTTTGAAAATGTCCATGCCTCTGCGCCATAGAACAGGACTGGGATTATTAAAGTCTTACATAGGGTAACTTTTGTTGTTCGAGAGAGGGATTCGCTAGTCAAATGCCTTCTTAGCCCAAAGAAGCAGCGATTGGCAAGAGTTATTCTTCGTTTGATCTCAGCGCTGGTGTCGTTGTCAGAATTCATAGCGGAGCCTAGGTAGACAAAGCCCTTAACTACCTCAATGTTATACCTCTCGAAGGTGACGTTCTGTACGAGACGTTGGTATTCTTTTTGCTTGACAGCATATACTTGGTCTTACACTCATTGAACTCTAAACCCCATTTTCGCCGCTTTCATCTCAATATTGACATCACGCTGCTTTCTTCCAATTACGTCCATAGCATCCGCGTATGCGAGTAATTAGACGGAAGATTGTGTTTCTTGTGTTTGCTCGTGAGTTTTGCACTATTATTTCAAGTATGATGTTCAAGAAATCGCATTAGAGCGCGTCGCCTTGTCTAAGTCCTTTTTTGCCATCAAAAGTCTCGTTGAGATGCATACCGAACTTGGTGGAGCAGCGTGCATTCCTCATCGTCGTCCTGCACAGGCGGACGAGTTTTGCAGGGATGCCAAAACTAGATATTGCTCTGTATAGCTCGTCTCTACAGATGTTGTCATGCGAAGCTCATGAGTTTTCTCCAATATATGCCGTCTCTACAGGCTTCGGTTCGGGGCTTGTGTCCGTGGCATGTTTTTTTTACCTTTTGCTAAAACTTCCGAATCTCATTCCTGGAGAAGCATCTCTCAATTTCCTTGACCACGCGCTTCTCATGCTCTTTCTTTTTCCTTCTGTGAAGCCGGTGTTTGTCCCTCCTCTTCTGCTCATAGAGCCCATAATCAGTTCTAGTCCTCCTATGCAGCGCATGTGCACGCTTTGTATGCATTTTGGGTAGCTGCATGTTCTTGCCGGCATTCGTCATCAAAGAAGCGGTTTCGTTGTGGTGGCCGAGTGAAACCCAGTACATCAATAGCGGCATCCCTAATGGCAGTTTTGCCATTGGTTTTCGATGCTTGATGCTGGAGGCAAGGGACCTCATACGAGAAGAATTTTAGTGTCATAGCTACGGCATTGCTCGTAGGTCTTGTTTCTGAGCTCATAGAAGGTTAGTTTCGTCATTTTTCTCTTCTGTAGGGGTGTGTGCGCATATTAAACTAGTGTTGGCAAGTTTAACTTTGATCTGGATTGCTACGTAGCGCTCGTTCACATGCCAAAACTCAGGACTTCTGGCCTAAGTCTGCCTTCAACAACCAACCCACATCCAAATAGACGCTGCTGTTGCCGTATATAACAATCGCCGTAGTAGATGTCGCAGTTTTTCATATTCTTTTTTCCGGCCCTTCCCATCGCATTTCTAGGAGGGCGGCTATGTTTGTTTTGCTGCAGTCTAGGGCCTCCGCTAGTTGTTTTCCTTCTCGTGTCATGTTAAGGTGCCTTACATTCCACGTGCATATCCGAAGTTCGTTGCTTACTTAATAAACTGAAGTCATTGAAATAACTTGTTATCCGTTTTTTCCTCGGTGATCCCATAAAATTACAAACAAGTTATGGGCCCAGTCCAATAAGTATAAAAAGTCGCGTTAAGTAAAATAATTATTATGACAACATTTACTGGAAAAATCTCTCTTTTCAAGTGGAAGCTGCGCTGCATAAGAATAGGCTGTTAAAAATGGTACAAGGACTATAGCAGATGCCAACGGATGCTGGGAAATTAGAGGAATGGAATATGAAGGACATGGATACTACTCGTAATTATCGCCATGGAGCCTGCGCAAGTTGCGCTTGTCAAATCACAAAAAACCTCGTCAGACCTTTTGTCATTTTTAGAAAAAACTTTTGATCGAAAGGCACTCGTCAAAAAGTTGAAGAGTTTCGTAAGTTAAAAAAAAAAAAAAACACTGTTGCGCTGACAGCCCGGTATGGGCCGTGGCCTAGCTTCTTGACACTCATTTGTGTTGCTCATGTTGTCATTTTTTAGTCACATCTGAGCGGGGCCTACGGTTTATCGCCGAGTCCGAACGGCACTCCTTAGAAGCTTTTTCGTAGGCAATTTTACTTTCGGGAGTTTGCCATTGCCCGCCGAAAGGGTGATGGCGATTTGAAAAACTGTTGGTGATTCAGCCAGGAATCGAACCCAGACTGTCTGCGTTTCGTAAGTTAATAAATTTTAAAATGCATGAAAGTCAAAGCATGGAAACATATTTAATTCAATTTAATTCTATTATAAACCGACTGCGAGAGATGGATGCGAAGCTGGACGAGGAGTTATTGGCGGCATTGATGTTGCAGTTTTTAATATATCTTGACATCAAAGATAAGCTTAAGGACAAATAAGAAAAATTATTAAATTACCACAATATAAAATCGGCACTCTTATAACCCACAAAGGAGACTTAATACACCAAAAACACATCGATGCAAGAAGAATACAACTAAATACCTGCAACCTTAAGTCAAAGAAGACCGTGGAAGCACGATTTTAAAAGTAAAGAGAAAATTATATTGGAAACTATATTGGTAAGATTCTCAAATCAAGCAAATGTACAATTAATGTGTTAGTGAATATGCTTGCAGACTGTGACATAATACAGTAGAATAATGCACCTCTTATTATTCTGGAAAACGGTTACATTTAACATGTGTGAAACGGTGAAGAAATAAATGGACCTTATTCTATCCAATTTAAATATTCTACAAACATAGATGGAAAAACAGTATTTCAATAACCAACAAGAAATAAAAGGAACCATACATCAGCAACAAATTCCAATTGCAAATTTTTAAATATTCAAGAGATGTCAAAGTTCCAAATCCCTATTGAAAATCATCCTATAAAAGTCACCATTTACTGCATACTTGGTCTCTTTGGAATCACTATATGTGTCTATATCACAGGAAAATTAAAACAAAAAAAACTAACACAAATAATAGCAAAACAAACAACAAAATTAAATTTAAATAACAAGTGAAGACATTTTGTTTAAAAAAGGAGGGGAGTTATTACCCATGCGGCCATGCATGTTTAATCTCTATATTTAAGTATATTATATTATAATCATCCAAAACGGTGTCAAATGCACATAACATGATAACAGTAAACAGATTAGAACATGTACCAATACGAACAGTTATACTACCTGTTTGAGATTGTTATTTCAATTTTCTACGGATATTGTGTTCGCGACCTAATGCTTGAGGAATGATCTATTACATCTTCATTGATTTGTTACTTCGTTAAATCTTTCCTCCATTTTTGTTTTTTCACTGTCATATTTGACAGAGCTTGTTCGTTGTCGGTTCTTCTTCTTTTTTTGGTCTGCCTTGTTCAATTTTGTAAATGGAATTATAGTTTAAAACAAATAAAGTTGTGTTATTTTTTATCGAACATATTTTTGGTGCCTCCTGTGAGGAATTGCCCTTTTTTTCGAGGATCTCGCATCTGCGGCAGATTACATTTCGACAAACACTGTGCAACAACGTGGTCCTCATTGGCGTTATTTGGAACATACAAGTACATGTATATTTGGTAGACATTGTTTGCGGATTCTCCCGAGTTGAACAAAGGCAGAATTAAATCGTAGATCGTACGCAGTAACAGCGATCAACAGAATAAGTGAACGTGTGCGTGAAAACGTGGTTACAGGGGATGTTCCTCAAATCGAGCAGGAGCTTAAATCTGTAGAGATGTACTACATTCGTTTCGTGCAGAATCATGAGGTTTTAGTTGGTGCGGCTGAAAAACTGCGGAGCTACCTGCTCATGAAGCATTTTGGGAGCAGGTAGAGACTGCTTACAACCAGATGTGTTTAGCGCTCAATCGAAGGTTGTTGGACTGCAAAGCCTCTTCACTCCCCCTGTAACGGTTGAGCCGGCGAAATCTTCAAACACCACGACGAATGCGGGGTCTACTTTTGATATAAAATTAGATCCGGTATCTATCCCGGATTTTGATGGATCCTACTCTAACTGGCTCGCATTCAAGGACTTTTTGACACACTGGTACACGAAGTTGACTTTCCTGAAGCTTACAAACTCAGGAAACTTCGACAAGCCGTCAGTGCAAACGCAGTGCCGTTAATTGGTGGCTATACTCCGGTGGATATGCAGAAGTGTGGGCAGCAATAAGGAACCGATTCAACAATCCGAAGCTTTTGTCTGAAATACATGTCTCAAGATTTCTTAACATGAAGACGGCTACAGAATAGACTGCAAAAACTTTGCTGACAGTACTGGACACCGTAGAGTCGCTACGTGCACTCAGGCTCATGAAGCTTCCTGTTGACCAGTGGGATGCTTTGAGGGTGCCAATAGTTTTGTCAAAGTTACCTGGCATTACGAGACGAGAGAAGGTAATGAATTGTGACTCTAACCAGATTCCAGCGCTAGGGGATCTTCTTGGGTTTTTGGAGAAGAGAGCTCACAGTCTTTCTCCGGAGATAATTCGCAGTACTCAGTACATAGAATTTTCATCAACCAAACAACTGCCAAGAATTCAAAATGCTATTAAAACTTGTTTGGCTGGAGCTGAACATGGAAAGTGTTGTTACTGTCAAGGCCCACACTGGATTTCCCGTTGTCAATCCCTCATGTCATTCAGACCAAAATAACGTTTTGAAGCATTGAAGAATTTTGGTTTCTGCTTCAATTGTCTTAAGAGCGGACATACTTCGAAGCAGTGCTCTTCATGGGGATGCCATCAGTGTGGTCGTTAATATCATACTATGTTTTGCCGAAGTACCGATGCTCAACCCTTGGTTCAATCAACATCAACAGAGCAATCGAAAGACCTAGAACCTGCGCCAGCAGTTACACAACAATTTTTGTGACCAACCGATTTTGTGAAAACTTGTATATTCTGAGGCGATCAGACAATATTGCTTGCAACAGCGCGTGTCTATGCAGTTGGAGATGTTTTGCAACAGCGCTTTGCTCGAATCCTCTGCGATCCTGTATCGCAGGTAAGTTTTATTTCAGATCGTTTAGTCAACATTTTTCTCTTCGCAGAAGCAAGTGTGAAGTAACGGTGGAGGGTATCGGTGCATTAGCTTGTACACGCACTAGAGCCAGAACTTATGATGAGTTTATGATGAATTTTCGTTGAACATCAATGCATTTGTTATTTCATCCATAACGTCGTTGACCCCAGCGGTGCATGTCGACGTCACTCAGTGCCAACATTTGTCGAGTCTGGACTTGGCTGACCCGAATTTCGGTACACCTGGTGGAATTGACTTACTCATTGGATCTGATGTGTGGGGATTGGTTGCCAAAGGCGATATTATCGGCAGCAAGGAAGACGAACTATATGCTTAACGAACCCAATTTAGATGGGTTGTTTTTGGATCAGCGCTGGCTATCCGCTAGAGGAAGTGCCCAAAGATGATTCTGAAGAGGATGAATGCGAACGGTTCCTTGCAACGACTCACTCTCGAACCAGCGAAGGCCGATACATCGGGCGCATCCCATTTTCCAGTAAAGCATCGGAGCTGGGAGATTCATTCAGGTATGCAATGCGACAGTTTCACTGTCTTGAGCGTCGATTGGCTAGAGACATTGAATTAAAGGAGAAATACATAATATTCATGCGTGAATAGGTTGATCTTGGCCATATGGAATATGTTGGTCAACCTGGTGACCATAATAGAGGTTATTATATTCCACATCACGCCGTAACATCTAAGAGTTGTGTTCAGCGCATCAGCTCGCACAAGTACTGGTGTCTCGTTGAACGACATGCAATTGGTTGGTCCCACGATACAAGACTCTTTGCTCAACATTATTTTTAGCTTTCGTCGCTTTCAAGCAGATGTCGAGAAAATGTTTCGCCAGATACTGATGGCTCCAGAGCATCGGCTGTTCCAGCGTTTTTTGTGGAGGGAATCGCCGAAGAGGGATTTAGGTGCTTAACAGCTGACTACAGTCATTTATGGGACAGCTTGAAGCCCATTCCATGCAGTGCGGACTCTAAAGCAATGTGCTTATGACAATTATGGTGTGGTGGTCGACGTTGATCAATCATTAGCAGCGCGGGACTCAATATTAACATCATTTTATGTAGACGATTTCTTGACATGTTGTGACTCCATTCAAGATGCAGTGTTGTTGGCTACCAATGTTAACAAAATTCTTTCGGCTGGACATTTTAAACTTCGGAAATGGAATTCGAATGGTCTACAGGTGATTGTTGACACCACGAGTGAATCAGCTTTGGGCTCTGAGCACATTATTCACTCCACATCTTAAGTGCTTGGTGAGGAGAAGGTACCCGTGCGAGTAATGGTCGCTATGGTGACACTACAACTTACAACGAAAAGGCGAGATGGTCAACTCATTTCTCTTAACGAGCGTTTTAGCTCTATTCAGCGCCTGCTTCCTACGTTGGCTTTCATCTTACGTTGGTTGCCGAGCCGTCGCCATCTAGTCTACTCGGTTCCAGCAGATTGTTGCCACTGAACTCTTACGTGGACGAATATGGCCTCTTACGCATTGGTCGTCGCATTAACGAAGCCTCGGTACCTTATGACTATCGCTTTCCCGTCATCTTACCGAAGGCTTGGGCTCTAACTTGGCTGCTTATCAAAGATGTTCATGATCGCACACTCCATGGTGGTACGCAGCTCAAGCTTCAGACTCTCCGCAATCGCTTTTGGATTCTCCATGGTAGACAAGCTGTGAGGCACAATTGTGTCGTTTGCCGGAGCCACGGCGGAGCCACACTTATGCAGCTGATGGCTTCGCTGCCTAGGCACAGGGTTGTTCCCGCTCGACCGCTTTCGGCTGCAGGAGTTGATTATTGTGGTCCGTTTACCCTTCGCATTGGAGCGAAACCATCCCAGGTGACCATGAAAACTTATATGGCAATCTTCATATGTATGGTTACGAAGGCCGTACATATTGATGTGGTGGATGATCTTTCGGCGCGAGCTTTTTTGGATGCTTTTACCCATTTACTGGCCGATGGGGACCTTGTCCAGATCTATACAGCGACAACGGCACCGCCTTTGTGGATGCTAATCAGATGCTTCGGGAAGACTTGGCGGCTTGGACTTGTGAGCAGAACCAACAGGCTCTGGTACACAACGGTACGAAGTGGCATTTCATTAAACCCAGCGCTCCCCATCAGGGCGGACTATAGGAGGCTGCGGTGAAGCATACAAAGCGACACTTAGTCCGGTTAGTTGGAGGACAGCACCTGTGGTACAGCCAGCTGCAAACATTAGCAGTACGCATCGAGGCGTGCCATAATTCCCCCCCACTCATACCACTGCACGATGACCCAGAGGATAAATTTGCTTTGTCACCAGGAGACTTTCTCATCGGTGCTCCACTAATCGCGGTTCCAGAGCCCAGTCTCTCTGAGGTGCTCCCCAATCGTCTCAGGCCAGGCCCATCAAAACTTTTGGAAATGCTGGAGTGATGAGTATTTGTCAACTTTACAAACGAGGAACAAATGGCATCGGTGCTCGAAAGACATCAGAGTGGGAGACATCGTTCTGATTCGACAGGAGAATCTGCCCACAACCCACTGGTGACTGGGCCGTATCACGAACATTCATCCGGGTAGCGATGGACTGATCCGTAACGCAACATTAAAGACGGAAAATAGAGTTTGTACACGAGCAGTGCAGAAACTGTGTCGACTGGTGGAGGCTTTTGAACCTGACGGTCCAACCGGGCAGGATGTTTGAGATTGGGATTCAATTTTCTACGGATATTATGTTCGCGACCTAATGATTGAGGAATGATCAATTAGTTCTTTATTGATTTGTTACTTCGTTAAATCTTTTCAACATTTTTGTTTTTTCACTGTCATATTTGACAGAGCTTGTTCTTTTTCGGTTGTTCTTGGTTTTTTGGTCTGCCTTGTTCAACACGTTGTGGAGACAACTTCTAATTTGGAATATTTTATAAATGGAATTATAGTTTAAAACAAATAAAGTTGTGGTTATTTTTTATCGAACACTACCCATATATTACAAACAAAGGAAACCAAGGTAAACATTATCCACACATTCAGCAACAGAGAACAAAGGGCAATATCATCAACATTAACCAGCAAACAAAGAACAAACACTTTCAACCAAAGAGAATAAAGGTCCGTCTTATTACTAAAATAAAGTAGTAGAATTTTCAAACAAATTAGCATTTACTATAAATAGCTGATAAGTTACATTTTGCAATTAGTCCTAAGAATATTTCTCGATACTCATATATCTCATACACTCATAGGAGGAATTAACACGCATGCCATTTGATTTCATTAATACATTACACGAAAATCACATCATGGAGGTTATCAAAAATCAAACTACAATCATCGATTCCACGCTAATTATATTCAAAGAAGAACATGGGTATACTCAAAAACAACTTAAGCTTTGTATTGAGCTGATAAGTAACTTAAGACACCAAACCGATAAGTACAGAACATGTAGAAAATTTACTTCCACTGCAATTATCAAAAAACCCAAGGTATATTGTTAAATGTCTTGTTATCTATATATGGTATGTGTATACTATGTGACAACATTCTCAGGACAATGATGATACCTGGAGAAAGGGGTCATGATTTTATTCTTCACCTGTATAAGGAGCATCATCTCAAGGGAAGAGTCATGGGGAGCAACATCATTAAAGAAATAACGATACCACTATTGCACAATACGGAATTTAAAGTAATTAATGTATAATACTACCGTTATAAATATATTATAATGAAAGCATTAGGTACATTGTACATTGTACCATCATCGGCCCATCTTTAAGTCAATCCGGGGAAAGACCAACATTACTCCATGACCAGGGCAGAATTTTCATTCTGTAATAAGAAACCCATAAGCATGCATTGGTCTACTCTACAACATCCAATATTAACTACCAGTTCTTTAGTAAGCTCTTGCGAGATGAGACCTTATTTCAATCTATTGGAATTATAGGTCCAGCATTAATGAAAATAATAAACCAATCCTTAAGTTCTGGTATATATCCAAATGTGTGGAAAGAAACAATGGCAGTGAAGAGTTCCGTCTAGTAAATACTCTTCCTACTTGCGAAAAGTTGATAGAAAAGTTTGTAGCTGACCAGTTGACGAACCATTTAGAAAAAAATAAAATACTTATTAAAGAACAATCTGGATCTAGAAACAGACTATATATATATATACTATATATATTATGACGGGGGAGGAAAATAAATTGTTTAAGACTTATTTAACAGGGAGAGCAGAACGGACGAAAGTCAATGACCATGTCTCTTGCGCAGTGAAATCTGATTTAGGAGTACCTCAAGAAACAGTATTTATTTATTTTATTTTTATTTATTGTTTTGACACAGTAAGATAAATCTTATTAAATAGCGAAAGCCTTAAAAATTAAATTAGCAAATGATATAAAACATGTAGTGCAAAAAGTTAATTAAAATTAATACAATACATATTTATTTTAGCAAATTTTATATAAAAAAAAGGAAGGCAAAAAGAAAGGGGAAAAAAAATTAATACAATAAAGAAAGAATATTAGAAAAAACTTAAAATTGAAAGAAAATTGTTATATTACCTAATTATATTTACTGGCCAAGTACCTCAAAAGTAAAAATCGAAATCGTTTCGGGCTTTTGACTTCTCTCAGTTCAATGGGAAGGGAGTTCCACAGGCGAGTGCAGTGCACGAAGAACTGGCACTCTGACGTCAAACAAGAATATGCAGTTTGATTTAAGGCAAAAGTTCTTTGCGACCGAGGAAAGACTAGTCTTTTATATAGGTTCTCCGGTTGACGTGTTTGTATAATATCATGCAAACAAGATAGGGAACGAAACTCTAGCAAGCTTTCGAACGGGCAACCGATAATGCGCTTTGAATAGGCGGATATGCGATCACGTCCTCGAATAGCATAAATATAGCGAGCATTATTATTGTACACAACATTAAGCTTCCTTCTGCAAAAACAGTTAACGTTGCCATATGTCTCGCACCCAAACAGTACAATTGGCAGGAGAAGCGTTTTTGCTAGCGTTTTCCTTAAAGGTGTAGGTGTGAACATTTGGGTTGACCAAAGTAAACGAAGGCCTCCCTAGACCTTTACCGATTGCAGCGTTTATATGGTATGTCCAGGTTAGGGTACTGCTAAAAACGAGTCCGAGATTACTAGCAGTGTTTACATAGGGGATGGTTTCTTGACCTAGTTTTAGCAATGGCAAGGCAGACGGGTCTTGTGTTTTCCTATATATGGCGAGAGCTTTTGATTTCGCTGGATTTAAGCACAGGAAGTTACGTGGAGTCCAGAGAAGTATGTTATTCAAATCTTCGTTAATCAAAGCAGCGATTTCGTCTAAGACATAAATATGCCCACTCAAATACAGCTGAACGTCATCGGCATACATATGGATCAACGAGTGATGGACAATTTGAGACAGTTCATTAATGTACAGGGAAAAAAGTATTGGTACAAGTATTGAGCCTTGGTGAACGCACCTCGAAATGCTAAGAAAACTTGAAAGCTTATCGTTAGCCACAATACATTGCTGCCTTTCTGTCAGGTATGAAACAATAAGCTTTACAGATCTGGAGTTTTTGACATAGAAGAATGTAGTTCACTGTGTCAAACGCTCTGGAAAAATATAAAAGAACCAGTAGAATTAGATGCTTAGAAGACTTCCTGATTTCATCTACCATAGACTGCGATGCGGTCTTACAACTGTGTTTGGGGCAAAAACCGGACTGAACACTGCTTAAAAGATTATTTTGGAAGAGATACGTTTGTATTTGCTTCAGAATTACTTTTTCAAACACTTAACTTAAGTACGGCAGAATGGGTCTGTAGCCACCATTTGGTTTATAAGGTATTGGAATTACTTTGGCCTTTTTCCATACGTTCGAATATTCAGAAGTTGTGATTATACTGTTGAATATCTGATTCATATATGGTAAGATGTATGGAAGCATAAGTTGTACAAATATGGGATCAACTCCATCAATACCAGTTGCGTTTGACTTTATCGACAGTACTGCTTCGACAACATTCTCATCACTAACGCATACGAAACCAAAGGATTCGTTGGTGGTGTTGGTTTCTGATGGCTCAAATGTATTGTGTTCGGTTTCACCGGGGAAATGTCATCAGGCAGTTTTGGGTTCCCTTTTCTTACATAAAGTTCTTTTAAAGTTTTCCATGTGTTTTTCACCGAACAACTTTGACTTAATCTACTGCTATAATAGAGCGTTTTTGCAGCTCTAATGTCCAGCACCACTTTGTTTCGCAAACGACAGTACTCACGATATAACATCTTTTTCGTTAAGTCTGTACTATGTATGTCATACAGTAGTTGAAGGTGATTCAGGTTATTATAGTTTCGAAAGTGGTATCTAATTTCCTGTCATTTGTTTTCGGTTTAGGGCTAGGTAGATCATATCATGTCTTGAAAAACCGAAGACCAAGACCTGACTATAAAGAAGGATCTTACGTACATCGCTGACAAAAGTATGATCAATTAGTGAATATGAGTCGCCCTGAAAATGAGTAGGACTAGTAGTATTTACTGGAAGTAGGTTCAGTACTTTGAGAGCATGTACAAAATTGGAAGAGGCGTTATTGTCCATCAAATTGCAGTTAAGATCACCACATAGAACAGCATGGGAGGCGGTACAAGAGAATTGCTCAAGAATTGAAATTATCGGCATGTAGTCCACATATCGGTTTTTTCTGTATGCAGTACCTAGATAATTTTTCATTCTCGCACACGATATTGACGAAGCAATAGTCTAAACCAGTGTCCTGCATAGATTTGCAAACCAACTTACATTGTATTCCTACACGCACATAAATAGCTGAAACTCCCCCTACACGACCCATTCTATCACCACGAAAAACTTTAAATCCAGCCCAATCATAAAATTTGTCTTCAATATCTGAATGAAACCAAGTCTCAGATACAGATTTACAAGTAGACAGCAATCAAATTTTTTTCGAAGGATAATATATTTTTTAACAACTTGCCATTTAATAATAAAACTGAAACAAGATTACTAGGGTTCAAAAAAAAAGAAACGTTTTTTTTCTTTTAATTTAAGTAAATTAAAAAACTTCAAAATTGTTAATGGTTCAGATACTTAAAGTTATTTCTAACTAATAAAACTATCTATCTATCTATCTATCCTCTTTTGCCCATAATTTCATATCTCAGCTTTTCGCATGATAAATGGTTAGAGCAGCCTCGACAATTGTCCGGATTTTCCTTTCTGCGAAACCATTTTACTGAGGGATATTTGCCACACATGGCAAATGTATTACATTACACCTTTTCAGTATTTCGGAAAAATCCTTGTTTATATATTCAGTACCGTGGTCCATCCGAATGTTTCGTATGTTGTAACTAGTGTCCATTTTAACAATCCTGATAAATTCGTTCAACTTTTTCCAGATTTCAATTTTGCAATTTAGGATATATATTGTACTTCTCTGTAGTGTGAGTAATGGTTTTGGAAGAAGTATTTTGCACCACCCAATCTTGTAATTTCCATGGGGTCTCATAGATCCGGTTGGACTTATTGTCCTGGATGCTAAATTTTTGTTGTACTTTGCCCAAAGGGAATACAATGTTGTTTGCATCGCAGAAAAGCTTAATTTTGTATCCGGAACAGCAATCTTTATTATTTTCAAAATTCGTAGCACCTGAAGAATGTTTTGGTGCCTCATTTCGTCATGCTATAGTTTAGACTTTTAGTACGAGCAACATTCGCTCTAGCCACTTCAGACGTTGAACTACATCTTAAAAAGCTTCTTGTACCTTACTCCCACTGCAACGATAGTGTCTCCCTATAAAAATCAACAAGTTGTATTAGTGGATTTTAAAACTAAGCCTTTATCCATTGTAGATAATTGCGAAACCAAATTAGGACGCAAATCTTGAACATACAAAACATCTGTTGTTAAACAAGGAGCCCACTTATTTCTAGCACCAGACAAAATATTAATGTTGACTCTTCTATACGTTTTAAGAATACGGCCATCACCAATTTTAACAGAAATGGGATGTTCCAGCTGTTGATATTAAGCGAACCTATCTCTATGTTTGGCCATATAGTCACCGGAGTGTCATAAACCATTGCATATACTTTACTAAAGAGAGCCTTTAAAATGGCCTGGCTTGTGACATAAAAAACATTTAAAGACCTTTTTTCTTTCTATTTTCTACTTCTTACTTTTGACAGAGTTTTGTTTGCAACAAAAAAGCCACTTCCGTACGATCTCCTTGCTGAGCTTCCAAATGCAATTCCTCCATCAATAATCTAGCTGTTAAATTCGACAGTTTTTTTTAACGTCACTGGCGGACTCCCAGGCGCAAAAAAAATAATTGTAAGGTAGTGTCATCAAATTTTTTGTGACAATCCGACACTGCTTCACCAGCCTCCTTCACCCGATGAGCCAACTCCTCGACTCGGGATATATGAGATGTCAAGTTACCCAAGGATTTTAGGGTTAAACATTAAAAATTTTGTTGCAACAAGTGTAAGATGCTCATAAACCGAGTGTAATTTATCCCACATTTTCTTGGAACTTGAACAGTACATGATATGCACCTTCCTTTGCTGCCTGCAAAGACTAGTTCTTTCTGGTTATTCGTGGGCTGCGCATCTCATTACACTCACTACTATAAAATATTTTGAAATGATTAACTCTGTGTGTTCACAAAAGATCGATCGCAATTGTTCGGCAAAAATTGATTGCGATGTTTGCAAGCACTTCTTTCACTATTCATGTGCTAATATCAACGAGCAAGGAGCAGAATATATGAAAGCAAGTGGCAAACCTTTCCATTGCGAAAAGTGTGGAGGCTAAGACGGTGCTATTTACATCCACCCGTTAGTGATTTATCGAAACAAAACTCTAAGAGTGCGCAAGCAAATAAATTCCATCTGATAAATCCAACGTTAAACCAACAGCCATTGGATCATCGTTGTAGAAAACGAAAACTACTATTCTCTATAGATGATCTACACGCAGCTCACAAATCTGGAAGAAAAAAATAATCGTTTTTTAAAACACATGAACGAATAACGAACGGAAAACTTGGAGCTTAAAACACGAGTTAATAACCTAGAAAGCAAATTAAACCGGCAGCAACAACAACTTCTAAACAATAACATTGTTATTGCGGGAATGCCAAATGTCAACGATGAAAATGCATTTAGTCAAGCAAAGCTAATTTTCAACAAATCTCTTTCCATTGATGTTACCGACTGTGAGATCGATAGACGCTTTGTTAAAAAAATTCAAACCAAATCACGAAATTCAAAACGATCATCTGTGTAAGATTTTCTAATCTTACCACTAAACAACGAATTATGAGCGCAAAGAGGATCAACAGAAAAATCTTAACACACAACTGATCGATGGTACCGGCGACAGCAGCAGCAGCAACCCCTACAACGACTATAGCATTGGCAGTAGAAGCAAAGGGTCCGGCAGCAGGATTTTTATCAATGATTCACTCACCAAGTACAAACAGGCTCTCTTCATGAAGGCAAAAGCGATATCAACGGAGAAAGGCCTTAAATATGTTTAGTACAAAGCTAATCAAATTCTTGTGAGTAAGGTTGAGGGAGGAAAAGTTATTTCAATTAAATCATTTTATGAACTTTTGCTTATTAAGCGCTTTTAGTTTTTCTTTTAATTTCTTAATATTGTATGATAGATGAACATTGTTTAACAGATAACTTTTCATTCCCTTATCCTATTACTTCCAACTATGATAATGTTTTTACCAATAGTTCCTATTGTAATACGAGGGCGGGTCAATAAGTCCGTGACTTTTTGAATTTCTGACCTCTTTACTGAAACAGCAACACTGCTACAGTCAACAGGCATCTGTCAGTTGACTCCTGTCAAAATTTAAACTTGCTGCGTCAGTTAGTTTGTGTTTGACAGCTATTTTTATCAGACTACTCACTAATTTGAGGAGAAAATGGAAAAAAGTGAATTTCGTGTGCTTATTAAGCATTATTTCTTGCGAAAAAAAACCATTACCGAGAACAAGGCTAAGCTTGATAAATACTATGGGGACTCTGCACTATCGATTTCAATGGTAAAAAAGTGGTTTACTGAATTTCGTTGTGGCCGTACAAGCACTGAAGATGCCGAACGTCCTGGACGCCCAGTTGAGGTCTCTACACCCGAAACAATCGAAAAAATTCACGATATGGTGTTGGCCGACCGAAGATTGAAAGTGCGACAGATTGTGGAAGCCGTAGGGATCTCGCATGGCTCAGTGGTTTCAATTTTGAATGATCACTTGGGCATGAGAAAGCTTTCCGCAAGATGGGTGCCGCGTTTGCTCACAGTCGACCACAAACGCAATCGTGTAACAAATGGCAAAAATCCATGAATTGGGCTATGAATTGCTCCCTCATCCACCCTATTCTCCAGATTTGGCTCCGAGCGACTACTTCTTGTTCCCAAACCTGAAGAAATGGCTTGGTGGAAAAAGATTTGACTCCAATGATGAAGTCATCTCGCAAACAAAGGCCTATTTTGAGGACCTCGACAAATCATTTTTTTTGGAAGGGATAAAAAAATTGGAGAAGCGTTGGACAAAGTGTATAGAGCTCAAGGGAGACTACGTTGAAAAATAAAATTATTTTTTTATCAAAAAATCTGTGTTTTAATCCAAAAGTCACGGACTTATTGACCCGCCCTCGTAACACACTTTTCATTGTGCACCAGAATGTCAGAAGTTTGAGAGAAAACTTCGCAGAACTTGTTACTCATCTTGATGCTTTTAGTTGCATTCCAAATACGAGTATTATCGTTGCTTCTGAAATTTGAATATGCAGCTTAAAAACAATAGATTATGTTATTCCCGGATTCACTTTTTATCCTAACACGAATGAAAATTACGCAGCAGGTGATGAATATGTGATTCTCGATGTTCAATGTATCGATTTTTTATCTGCAGATGTCTTAAAAGTTTCGCTTATAATTAACCACGAAGTGTTGGTTTTTGTATGTGTATGTTTAATGTTGTTATGTTCATAAAAGAGTTCTCTGATCAAATGGAAAAGGAAAAATCTTAAAATTTAATTATAATTGGGGACTTTAACATTGACATTTTGAATAGTTGTGAAACTCACAAACCGGTCTCTTGTGTGAGACGTGAAATGATATTTATTTGTGTAGTGATGTTTCAGCCTCTTTCACTGTCTTCTCTAATATCCTAAATATGTATCCTTTAAGTTGTTCCTCTTCCTTGCCTGCTAAAAAGGAGGCAAAAAAGCTTAAACCTAGGATGTCAAGGTTCTTAGTGGACAAAGTGAATTACAAAAACAAGCTTAGGATCAAATGCCAGAGATACCCCAGTAAAATGAGCTTAAGAAGTAAATATAAAAAATTCTGCGCTCAAATAAAAAAGGTTATTCCTAATTGCCGGGATTGAATTCAGCTAAAGGAGATCTGAAAAATGAATGGCAAATAGTGGACAGTATTCTAAATAATTCAGAAAAACCTACTGTTATAAGTGTCGATGACCGCGAGGTTTTCGATAAACTCGTCATTGCTAATACATTTAACAGCTATTTCACTAAGATAGCCTTCAGCTTACAACCTAGTCCAGTACAACCAATTTGTTCTTTATGTTCATCCTGTAATAGTAGTGCTGAACCACTTCAGAGAAATAGCTTTGTATATAACGCCATAACTCCTCTTGAGGTGTTAAATGTTTTTGGCACTTTAAAAAATTCGAATTCATGTGGTGCTGATGGCATTTCGAACCTGGTCGTTAAACAAATTGCACGTTTCTTAGTTGACGTATTGGCAGATGTCTTTATTCGTTGTATTTGTACTGGGATATTTCCAGAGGCCTTGAAACGTGCAGATGTGATTCCTCTGTTTAAAAAAGGATCTGCTGCAGAATTATGTAACTACCGGCCTATCTCACTTCTTTCAGTCTTCAGTAAAATCTTTGAAAAACTTATAAAAAATAGGGTAGTGAGTTTTTTTTTAAAATAGAACTGAGTTCTTTAACCCAGTTCAATTTGGTATCAAAAGGATAAATCGACAGAAGATGGACTTTTACCTTTACCCTAACCTTGATGCGAAAAGATGTACAGCAGGTTTATTTATTGATATCACTCAAGCCTTCAATACGGTCAACCACAATTTTTTGTTGAAGAAACTAGAAAAAGCAGGTTTTCGTGGTTTTAAGCTTAATTGGCTTAGGTCATATCTGGAAAAAAGGTCGCAGAAAGTAAAGATTGACGGGATTAGGAGCGAATTTGGGCGTACCCCAAGGCTCCGCTCTGGGTCCTATTTTGTTTTTAATTTATATTAATTCGCTATTTGCTCTTAATTTTTAAGGTAGAACCACTGCTTTCGCTGATGATATAGGTTTTGCATATGGCTTGAATAGTCCTTTACACTTGGTCTCCAACCTTAATTGGGATCTCGACCTATTAAGACACTGGTTTGCCAAACATAATTTGGTTATAAGCTCCAAAACAAAATTTATGTTTTTTAATTTGATTTCTGCACACAACCTTGAAGCGAATGTTTACTTCCATGCGCCTTAATGTGATGGATACAAACACTCTGTTTACAACTGTATGTCCAGCTCACCCACCTTTTGTAGTAGTTTCAGCTGTAGTGAAAAATGTTTTTTAATTGAGAAAGTAGACGATTTTGAGTACCTGGGGTTCACAATAGACACACTGATTGAGTTTTTCAGTGCACGCTGAAATATTGAGGAATTATTTTCATCTCACGCTTATAATTTGCGCAATATATGCTCTACGAAGCTTTTAAAAACTATTTACCATGGGATTGTTCAATCTAAGCTTCAATACGGAATTGTTTGTTGGGGAGGTGTGTTTCGGAACAAAATTAACCCTCTGCTAATTTTGCAGAAATACCTCATAAGAAAAATTTGCCGTAAACCTAGAAGACATCCCAGTTTTCCACTGTTCTGTGATGTTTTGAAGTTGTTCTTCATGAAATCTGGTAATCGAAATTTTTGCTTAATCCCAAATTATAACTAACGTGGAAATTATGTTTAATATGTTATCTGTACCCATATTTCATACTACTGCCTTTCGTATCTTTTATTCTGTTTCATCGTATCGCTTGTTTAACAAACTTTCTCATTCCATCAGGGCTATATCAATATCTAGAATATTTCTAAAACTTGAAAAAATTGGCCATTTCAGTGCTACTACTTTTATTTAGAATCTATTATCTCTGACATTTTGGTATAATTGAAATTATGTGTAAATTATTTGCATTTTGTGTCTTCATTTTTTATGTAATTTATTCAAGCATTTATATTTAACTTGCTTTCTTCATTTATTCTATTTCTTATGTTTCTTCATTAAGGTTTTTACTTCTATTTTATATTTAACTTGCTTTCTTTCTTTATTTATTTTTCTTATGTAATTTCATTAAGTTTCTACTTCTATTTGTTCAATATTCGATTTCTATTGATTTTTGTTTCTTTTTGTATCTAAATTTTGAATTTTCTAAATGGTTTTTAGTGGGTCACCCCACCCAAAATTTTATTTTATTTTGTAATTCCAACAGGCTCTTGAAGTGGCATTCAAAACTATTTTTATTTTGAATCCAAAATACTGAATGTCATTAAATGTTTCTTATTACATATATTTAGCGTCCTTTTAATATTTAAAACATGTATGTAAACACAATTATTAATAAGAAATAAATTATATCTAATCTATTCTAATCTAAAATTATTTTCTGGCCCTGACGGTCGAGTTTCTTCCAAGCCCCAAATTTCATTTTGAATTTAGTTTCTGCTTCAGCAGAAAAAAAGGCCTTCCCATATTAAAAGATATCACTTCAAAAACGTCTGCAGCTTTGAGCATTACTTTCACTTGGAACTTCCATATTATCCACTCTTCATTCATACTTCATTCATTTTTTTTTATCGAATTATGAGTTAACTGGCCCAAAATCTATAGAATTTATCCCGCCGAAAATAAAACACGCAGCAGACTGAAATAAAAGAACCAATGTTTTCGATTTTGTGTTGTAGACTGAAAAAAAAGAACCTATATTTTCGATTTATTGTTGTTATCTGTTACAGAAAAATTTATAAAATAGAAATAAATTAAAAACTAAACTTATCAAGTCATTTTCCTCCTAAATCAAAACAAAACAAAAGATCAAAGTTGTTTACCAACTGTCAGGGCAACAAGATGGTGGGGAAAGAAATTAGATCTTCTAAAGAATTTCGATTTTCGAAGAAAAATAAAAAAGTGGTGTCAAGTCAGCAAAGATTAGAACCAAATCTTTGTAAATAGGGTAATATAGGCAATAGATTGTTTAAAGCAGTTATTAAGCGGTGCCGTGACGACGTCAGGCGACACAAGGCCAATTTGGCTCTATGTAATTTTTCACTGTACAACTGAGCACCTGCATATGAGGCAGAAGGCCGTCCGGCGTATGAGTCGAAGAGACCCCCATAGTGTGAAATCCTTATAACTGTTACCCTTAACAGACAGGCAGGTGCCTATAAGCGAATCTTGCGTATTCCAAGTTTGGAGGTGGAGTGACTCGCTTCGGTCGCTAACGGGATTTCACCGTTTTCTCCACAGGGCTTAGCCGCTCACGTGAATTCGTCCCTCCGCTAAGGGTATATCAACAACTGTTAGGCAGACGCCTATAAGTAAGTCTGTGCGGTGGGTGGTTCACTTGTAATTTTAAACGTGCAAATTTGTAATACGAAATTACTATCAGTGGTCGATTCCTATCATTAATCAAACGATAAAAACAAGTTCTTGTTATTGAAAAATAAAATAATAAAATAATATTTGGTCTTCTTTCTCAAAATAATTCCACCATCTGGCCTAATGTCACTTTCACAAACCGACATAACGCCAAATTCTAAATTTTAAAATCTGGCCTTATGTCGCTTAGCGTTATGTCATGGGAACTTATTAAGCTATCCAGCAAGAGAATATGACTATGACCTAAATACGTATTTACAGATCGTCGTTGTACTCGTATCTCCTCCTCCATTCACCGTCAATGCAGACGGGACCAAAAATCACTCGAAGAATTTTCCTCTCGAGGCAGCCAAAAACACCCTCATCTATTTTCAATAATATCCATGCCTCTGCGCCATAGAGCAGGATTGAGATTATTAAGGTCTTATGAAGGCTGACTTTAGTTGTTCGAGAGAGGGCTTTACTAGTCAATTGCCTTCTTAGTTCCAAGAAGCAGCGATTGGCAAGATTTATTCTTCGTTTGATCTCAGCGCTGGTATCGTTGTCTGAATTCATAACGGAGCCTAGGTCCTTAACTACTTCAAAGGTATGCCTGTCGACGGTGACGTTCTGTCCGAGAAGACAGTGTCAGTGTCCTTTTTGCTTGACAGCATATACGAGTACTTAGTCTTGCCCTTATTGACCGCTATACCCATGTCCGCAACTTCCGCCTCAATATTTGCAAAAGCACCACTGGCATCACGTTGCTTTCTTCCAATTATGACTTCCACAAGACCTGTTTACTCGTGAGTTTTACACTATTCTTTCAAGTATGATGTTAAAGAAATCGCATGACAGTACATCGATTTGTCCCTGTCCTGTTTTGATATCAAAGGTCTCAGTGAGATCTTTACCGACCTTCATGGAGCAACGTGCATTCTTTATCGTCGTCCTGCACAGACGTACGAGTTTGGCAGGGATACCAAAACTAGACATTACTCTTTACAACTCGTCTCCATAGATGCTGTCATACGCGGCCTTAGAATCGATAAATAGATGGTGTGTATCGATCTGAAGCTCATGAGATTTGTCCAAGACCTGCCGTAGTGTGAATATTTTCCAGGCCTGAAGCCATACTGATATGGACCTATCAGGTTATTGACGAACGGCTTCAGGCATTCACACAAAACGTCAGATAAGATCTTGTACGCGATGTTAAGAAGACTTATGCCTCTGTAGATGGCCTAGTTTAGAGGGTCTCCTTTCTTGAGGATCGGACAAACAATGCCGATGTTCCATTCACCGGGCATACTTTCGTCTGACCATATTTTAAAGATAAGTTGGTGTATGCTCCTTACCAAATCACCGCCTGTCACTTTGAAGAGCTCAGCAGTCAGGCCGTCTTCTCTAGAAGCTTAGTTGGACTTCAGTCTAGATGTTGCTATCTTCACTTCATCCAGGTCGGGTGGACGGAATTGTTTGTCTCCATCGTCCAGGTTGAAAGGTTCATTCCGCCCGACAGCGGTATATGTTTCATCATCACCGTTATACAGTCTACAGAAATGATCTTTCCAGATCCTCAGCATCGACTGAGACTCTACTACGAAGTAAAACATCAAGAAACATCAAAGCAAGAAAGACGGGAAAGTCTGGTTGGGTTTATTAAAAGAGAAGAAGATTTTAGCCTGTCGACAGTACAGCTGCGAAATTTTTTTAATATTTTTACCCATTTTTATTTTGATTTGTAGATATTCATATCGGGTAAGTTAAATAAAATGTTTGATAAAAAAGTTATACAGTATGACAGTCGTACAAAGGAGCTGAGAATCTAGGCATTTCAAAATGGATCAAAGCAAAGAGATAAGCCAAACGATTTAAGATTCACGAGTCAAGTGTTTTTCGAATGGTCCTCAACTTCAACTGTTAAGGACGTCAAATTATCAATTGATGCAAGAATAGTGCGTGGGCGTGTAAATGAAATCAATTTGAGGGCAATCAATTTTTTTCTACACTAAGCTTGGAATATTTACCAAGTAGCCAGTACATTTCTCTGTATTTAGTTTCTAGTTCTTTACGTTTCATTTTCACGTGCGTCTTCCATTTGAGCATTGCATCGAGTGTCATGCCCAAATATTTAGCCTCATTAGCAAACGGAATACAGATCAAGTTTATGTGGTTGGACAGGTAACTTATTTTTCTGTATGTAAAGTTTACGTGCACAGATTTGGTCTCGTTGAGAAAGATTCGCTAGATCTTTGTCCAGTCATATACCCTATTTAAAGCGCTTTGCATTTATTCCTCTATTGTTTTTCCGACAGCTTAAATGGCAGTGTCATCGGCAAAGGTGGCAAGAACAGTCCCCTTGACTTGTGCCATATCTCTTGTATATAAGAGATACAGGAGTGGACCAGGCACACTTCCCTGCGGTACACCGGCCAATATATCTTTGAACTGCGATACGTCATTTCCGTATCTAACACGAAAAATTATATTTTCAAGATACTCGTACTTATATAATATGTTGCAAAGTTTTGATGGAAAAATTTTCTGTAATTTTAACTTTAAACCTTCGTGCCAAACCTTGGCTTGAGAGACGTCAAGAAATACGCTTGAGCAAATCTTTTTCTCTTCCAGAGCTTTTTCAATTACATCGGTAATTCTATGCAACTGGTCAATAGTCGAATGCTTAATCCGAAATCCAAACTGATGTCTTCAATAATATGCATTAAACGTTTGAGCAGGATCCTCTCAAAATGTTTTGACTGGATCGTAAGGAGAGTAATCGGTCTATACGATTGGCACGAAACGTATTCTAGCCTAAAAGCCGCGTTAATAATATATTAAAGCTTAGTGAGTGCTTTTGAGGCAGCATTTTAAGGACTTCTCCGGTTATCAGGTCGTATCCGGGAGCTTTATTCGGTTTTTTAGTTCATTATAATATTCCTTAATTCAGCAAGAGTTGCGTATTGTAAAGTTATCAGACACCCTTTCTGATATACTAGTATAGTTCACTAGTGTTTGTCCATCAAAGATCTTAAAAGTTTCTTCTAGATAATCAGCGAAGTAATCCTTTTTCGCTCATTCGTTGTTATCGATTTTAATTGGTGGCGCTGAGGTTTTGGCCCTTTTGAAGCCTTTAAATGCTTTCCAAAGCGAGTAACTCGTTTCTTTTCCTGCCATTAAGTTTTCGACATACGTATTTACTACGTAATTTTTGTGGTTTTTAAGAATCTCCTTGAGCAGACTACAAAGTTTATTTAGACGTCTTTTATCCTGCAGAGCTCAAGTAAATTGCTATTTTTGCGTGCTTTCCTCTTTTCCCTTACCATTTTTTTTAATCTCTGGCGAGTGATTTGTGCTATTTTTCGCCATTTTTTTGCCATTGATGAGGTGTGTTGTTCCACGCAGCACATTGAATGATTTTCACGAAGCCGTCAACTTCGATTTCAAGTTCAAATTGTGATCTTATTGATACGTTTAATTCAACGTTATCTTCGATTACATTCCTGAATCCTTCCCAATTGGTATTTCTTCCAGTTAGTCGAAGCGGTACTTGTCTTTTAATGAGCGTGTCAGTCATTATCAGAATGACTAGAGAATGGTCGGAGGAGGATCGAAGTTTTCATCAACTTTGATACGAGTATAATTGTTGTACATTCCTTTAAAAACGAAAAAATCGACAAGATCGGGTATTTTTATTGTGTCTGCCGGCCAATAAGTCGGCCTACGCATCGAATGAAAGTCACAGTTGTGTTCCATACCAGCTTCATAGACCAGTTTATCTTTTTGGGAAACACATCTTGAACCCTAAAAAGTGTGTTAAGCATTAAAGTCACCGCCAATTATAAAAGCAGATCCAAGCGAAATAAATACTCGTATAATATAAGGAATAACTTATGTCTTGTTTCGTCTCTTTTCCACAGCCCTTATTTTGTTATTGCACAAAAATTCAGGCAATGTCCTAAGTCCCAAAATTATTTTGTGGCACTCATACCTGATATTTATTTGAGTAAGGAAGTAAACTATCAACCTCGGAATAAGCTAAAATCCGGCACACTTCCCCATTAATAAGAAGAGCGAATTCATCGATTTTGTCAAAGGGTTTGCACATTAAAAGTTGAACGTAATCAGCATAAAGATGCACTGTAGTGTGGGTACAGACTAATGGGAGATCATTAGTAAACATGTAGCAACACTGTTAAATTTAACGAAAGATTGAGAACGAGAAATAACAAACAGAAGAAAAGGGACATCTTTGGTGTCGTCATCTTTCTCCTCTGTGGATGCGTGCGCGCATATCAGTCTAATGTTGGTAAATTTAGGCTTGATGCGAAGTGCTACAAGGCGCTCGTTCACATGCCGGAAACACAACACTTCTTGCCTAAGGCTGCCTCTAATAACAAATCCGCATCCAAATAGGCTCTGGTTTTGCCGCCGATAACTATCGCCGTAGTAGATGTCGCAGTTTTTCATACTCATCGCATTTCTTGGATTCCGGTGACTACTTTACAGCAGTGTAGGGCCTCCGCTAGCTTTTCGGCTACTCTTGGCCTGTTAAGGGACCTAACATTTTACGTGCATATCTGAAGTTCCTTGTCAACAGTAGATCCCTCCTTGTTTGTTGTTGCTTCGTAACTCTTGTATTTTTTTCCCCATGCCCGAGCAGTTACCCCGGCGGCACAACCTCCAACCTAGAGTGCCAGTTTCATTTTTTGATACCTTTAGGACGAGGAGTCAGTTGGACCGAAAGCCAGTAATCCGTTTTGAGATGTGAGTGCTGCCATTGGTCCATTAAGGGCTCTTTCGCCAATATCTCTTTCCAAGACCCTGACTTAGTCTCGGAAATCCTTGCAAGCATGAGCTCTAAATATTTCGGAGTAGCCCAGATAAGTTCTCATTTGTTTCGGAACTATTTCCAACGTTGATTCCATCCGGGGAATTCATCCGCTGTCCCGTTTACAATGCTACTATTTTTGTCTGCTTGTCAGTACTCAGACTTATAAGTTTAGCAAGTCCAGTCCGGATGGCGTTTGACCAATACCCGGCGGTTATCACGTGAAGGTATTATAAGCACAATTTATATGTAGAAAATAGTTGCAACACTGGATATCGCCAGGTTGACATATCCCGGTGCCTACCCAATTTCTACAGCACCCAACCACCAACCGTAAGTTAAAACTGAAAAAAAATTTCGATATGTAGTGGCACGGAAGTTGAATACAGACAACTTGTTTGAGGTGTTTCCACTTTTTTTTTTTAGTTTGAAATCAAACGAAAGTTATTATTACCAGATTTCATAAAAAATAAAAAATAAATAAAAATATTTTTAGGTCTTGAAATAGCGGTTTTCTTCAAATTTTTCTTTAAATAAATTTCTGCAAGATAGGAAGTGGTCATATATTGTTGTAGTACAAGCTGCCCCAACAAGCAATTCCATACTGTAACCTAGAATGAAAAATTCCGTAATAAATCATTTTTAAAAGATTAGTTGACCATATATTACGAAGGTAAAAAAATGTCAAGTGTGTATCGGAAATACTACCGTCATGTATCGATATGTTGTATAAAGCATATGTTACAATCAAGGGTTAGCCCCAGGTATTTTAAATGCTCTACGCACTATATCTTTTATCACTACAACATAAACTGCTACAGTAAGTTGAAGAGTAAAAAACAGACCCAAACTTATAATTAGAAAATTTGTATTTTTGACGTTCAGGTCCACGAAAGTACAGATTTGCTTTGAATATGTGTGATGGAGATAAGCTGAAAAACGTTAATTTAATTTAAAGTTTATCACTAAGTTATGTTCGGCAAACCAATGTCTCAATTACTTGACCTAAATTGTCTTAAGTCCCAATTGATATCGATAACTAGATCTGGACGACTATATAAACCGTAAGTGAAACCTATATCATCAACAAAAGCAGTAAGTGAACCTTTGTAGTTGCGACGAAATAGTGATTTTATATATACTAAAAATAATACCGGCCCTAGAACAGAGCCCTGTGGTGCACCTAGATTAAGGAATTTAATTTCACTCCTCCCATCTAACCTAACTCTTTGCGACCTATTTCGAACATAGGAGCGCAATCAATCGGACATAAAACCACGAAAACTCTGTTTTTTTCAGTTTTCTTAATAAACACTTGATGTTGACCATATTGAACGCCTTGGCCTGACATTTTTTGCCATCGAGATTAGACATTACTTAAGCACGAAACTGTAGGAGTACGTCTTCCGTTGATTTTCCCTTTTGAAATCCAAATTAAACTTGATGGAAGAACTTTGTTTTATTTAAGAATTTCACTATCCTACTCTTCATGAGTTTTTTAAATATTTTGCTGAAAGCAGAAAGAAGTGAGATGGGCCTGTAATTACCGACTTCAGTGGGGGAACCCTTTTTGAGCAATAGGATGACATCTGCACATATAAGGCCATTAGCAAAGATTCCTTCAAACACAAAACGATTAATAATATCAGCTAGGATGTCTATTACAAAATGTGAAATGTTTTTGAGAGCAAAGCTTGAAATACCATCCACTCCACATGATTTGGATGAAGTTAATTAACAAATGGCCTATGACTCCAAAAGATATTATGGGCCTTAAAACAAAACTTCTACTTTTTTTTCAGCACAGCCACAAAAAGACGAACAGAGGGAGCGGATCTCTTAAACTAAGCATAGTTAGATACCCCGCAGTCATCAACCCTTAAAACAGAGGGCTTTTTGGGCATAGTTTGTTTATTTAATTTACTATTAACTTATCGCCACTCATTTTTTAAATTTCGTTTTGAAGAGATAGATTGCAACGTGTTATATCAGAATCTCCTTCTTAAGCTCCATATACAATTTTTTGTAATTTCCCTTTAATTCCAAATCACCAGAATATTTGTTGCACTTCATTCTAAGTTTCTTTTTAACTATTGTATAACTTGTAAATACCAAGATACCCATGGCTTTAGTTTTTTCTACCAACTTTTGAGAGGGCATAGTTGAAGAACAGTTCCGAATATGATTCTTAGGAGAACCTATAAATAATGTAAATGCAGTAGAAGTGTCGCTACAAAAATATACTTGTACATCAGACCAAGACTCACAGTTTTCAAACTCAATATAGTAAATAACAGTTCTTTGAGAAGGTAAGATAATTCGACTATCCTTCTTAACTCAAATATTAACAAAAGTACTTTCATGGAGTGATCGATTACCATAAAATTAAGGACAAATTTCCCGCAGCGCCCAAATATGGTCCAGACACTATTAGTGCCAAACAACTAGAAACCGATTCACTACATTTCAAAACGTTAATATTAAAATCACGTACAATGACTAAAAGAATTTAATTCTTTGATTTTTCCTTATCTAAGAAAAATCAGCAAACTCTTTAATAATCCAAAAAATTAAAGTATGAAATCTATAGACCCATAAAAAAAATTATTGTTTCTCTCAATGAAAACCTTTAAAACATCAGCACTCAATAATCAACAAATCAACAATTGCTTACACTTCTTTGAAAAAAAAACCCGATACTACCGGCAGCGTAATTTCCGTTTGTTTTAGCAACAAAGTTGTACCCAGATATACATCATCATAAAAACGTGGTAGCACAGACATCTGTATGGCGTTTAGTGGTTGCTCATCTGTCGGTTGGTTTGTTTTGAAAAATTTTGCAAGCGAATGTTTGACATTTTTGAGAAATCAGCACTGATTTCTTTTAGACAACGGATATATGGTGACTTAGCTTTGATCGCTATGTTATTGTTGTAATTACTCGTAAAATGCAAATAACTTTATAAGCAGAAGGCGGATTTGCAAAAAAAAACACGACTGTTATCAATGCCTGTCACTTGTGTATTCAGCTTGTTTTTTTGTCCTCTCTTTTTGCAGACATTATTCGCTGATTTGTATTTAGATCTGCGAATTTTACGCAGATGTCCCGTTCGGCAGCGTATGCCGTCTCAGATGCATCACCAAAACCATGCATTGGTAAGGTAAGGTATCGGCTGATAGACTCCACTGAATGCCCAACGTTTTAATTGTTCCTTCTTTGTTTATTTTAATGTCATGCTGACGTTGTCATTTTTTGACATATCCATAAGTAACTTGGGATTGTTACTGGAACTTTTGCAGTTAAATCCAGCCTCCTAAAGCATGCCAATCAACTGAGACTGGGCTTGTCCACAATCAGTTAATGTCCCTCGCCCAGGCATAACATCGTCGACATAAAAATCATTCATCACAATTTCTGAAATGATTGGATATCTTTCATGCCCATCTCTGGCTAGATGTTAAAGCTAGGTATGTTGCTGCTGCTGTACCGTACGTTTCCGTAGTAATCTTTTATTTCTTCAATTCCAAAATTTCTCAACACTATCCGTTAACAATCCTGATGCTTACTGCGTACTTTTACTTGACGATACATCTCTTCGATAACGGATGTAAAGGCCGTTTCGCCATCGCACTATAATTGTTGTTAGACCTTCTTGAAACCTGGGTCCAACTAGCATCAGTAGTTGTCTTGCAGATGCATCAAACACAACACGCAATTTAGTGGTTGTATTATGTTGCTTTTGCACAGCGTGGTGTGGCATACCATATAATAAACTTGTTTTGGGCGTTTTTTTGCCTTGAGTTACTTCAACCACGTGTCTAAGATAAATGAACTCCTTCATGGTGTATTCCATTTTAAGTGCTAGATCGGTATTTAATCTTCTTTCGAGTTGAAGCAGTCTAGCTATTGCTCTATGCCTTGATTCTCCTAATGATTCCCTATCATTTCTTCTTTGAATGGCAACTTAACAACATATAGTTCGTCTAGGTCCCGGTTATGTATCTTTTCATAGATCACCTCACATCTTCGATCATCAAGTGTTTGTAGATTCCAGTTACCAACCTGGTTACTAACCTCTTCTAAATTCCTTTGATTTTGTTTTCATCAAAAGTTTTAGTTGCATAAGTTTTAGTCTTGCGCTATTGATGAATTTTTAGAACCTTTTCGTATACCTTTCTCCATAACATCGCCATAAACATCGGCTCCATTGATCGTGTCGATTCAGCCGGGAGCACTGAACGTTGGATCTTCAGGCAACAAGTTATTGAACTGATGCATAACGGGTTTTTCTACTTCCTCAGCTGGAAAAAGCTTACTGAGTTTTGGTTAAACAAATGCTTGTACTAAAATATTAAAACTAGATTCAAAATGTGGGAAAACCATAAACTAAACTCTGCTCTGCGACACGCCGACATCTGTTGCCCGTAGTCTGCTTATTTCTACAAACACTCTTTCCTTTTTTAATTACAGTGCCTGTGCTACTTCTTCAGTGACTAATGTTGCTTGGGACCCGGGATCAATGAGCGCTCTTAATAATCTGTTATGTCCGCGATAATTTGCCTTTATAATTGCCGTGGCGATTTTGATAGCTATAGCTTGTCAAAAACTGATACTAACAGCAACGACTCCATTAGCAACAACGTTACAAAAAACAGTGAACTACTATCGATCACTAAATCGGTTGAACATAGCAAAAATGAAGAAAGTGTCCGAAGTGAACACACTATCCAATGGTTTATGCGAAGCTTTTCAAGATAGAAAAAAAATACGACTGCTATCTTAAATCACTTTACGAGTTGCGTGCAGAAAAAATCGATTCAAAATCTAACTTTAAAGTTCTTGAGAATAGGCTCAACTGGCAGCAGTAAGCATCATCTCAAAAAATACATTGAGTCCCTAGTGTAAATATCAAAAATGCACTAACAATGCAGACTAAATTTTTCGGAGCTCTCTCTCATTGGAGATTCCTAATGCTAAAATAGAAAAATATGATGTCAAAAGGGTACACACAAAATCCATCTCCAACAAAATCAATCATCTGTATAAAATAAAAGCGAATAGTGAGTGAGAAGAAAAAGAAAAGAAATATTCTTAACTCACTGAATGGCAGCAACAATAGCGGCGATCAACTCGACATAGATGGCGGTAGCCGTGGTAGCGGCAACGGAGGCAACAAAAGGGAATGCAATTTGTATAAATGATGCAGTTACGAAATTCACGTAGGCTCTTTTCATGCATGCCAAAGCAGTGAAAAAGAAACAAGGTTTCAAATATTTATGGAAAGATCATTTCAATTAGATCAATATGTGATCTTTCTCTTCTGTAGTGCGTTGTTTATTCTTAATTTTATTGGCTTTAATTTTTTTCCAAGTGGTGACGTCTTGAAAGTTTCGCTTGCATATGTTCAATATATATATATATTTTTTTTGAAGAATTTTCTCTTCTATTAGAAAGGAATAAGTCTAAAAACCTCATTATTGTAGGTGATATTAATTTCAACATTTTGGCTAAATATTGGCTTTGTTAGCTTCCCACGGCCTAGCCTGTTTTAACAAAGAGAATACAAGACTAAACGCAGGTACTTGTTTAGACCATATCTATGGGCGTTTCTCTAACTTCTTTCATACTTGTGAAGAAGGCATATTTAATTTAATGATTACTAATCACGCAATAGCAGTCCTTTTGGTAGAAAAAAACAAATAAAACAATATTAAAAAAATTTATTTTAAAAAGCTCAAAAATAATCCTTTTTATGAACTTTGGGAAGATGTTTTTGAAGAAAATGATGCTTCTACACCCTATTCGATTTCCATCAATACATTGAAGTACCATGTAGAAAGCTTGAAGAAATCTGATAAGAAACTTAAGACCTGAATGAGTAGAAAATTATTGGATAATGGTAATTAAAACTAAAAATAAACTTAAATTGGAATGCTTGCATAATTCATGAAAGAAAAATATAGAAAGTTGTGCCTAGAGCTTGTTTGTCGAGATAACCATTACCATATACAACTCAATTTAGCAAAAGGAAATCTGGAAAGAGAATAACTATCCCAATAAACTGCAGCAGTCATTAAAAACCCTTACTGTGTTTTGTTCTGGTGTTAATAATTGTGTCTCTGCCAGTTTAGCTTTTGCAGAAGAATTAAGTAAGTACATTAGAGCAATTGTTAATACATGACAACCGATATCCACCCAACTATCTTGTAGTAACTGATCTTTATTTTTAACTGTGCTGTAACCTCAAGGAGGAATAGCTTTGCATTTGAGCCCATTTCCGTTTTAGAAATCTTGAAAGCTATTGGCAGCCTTAAGAACTCCAATGCTTGTGGAGTGAATGGGATTTCAAATCGCATTCTAAAAAAAACTGCATGCGTTTTGGTTGATGTTTTGGTACACAGCATACTTTCTGGAGTTTTTCCTGATGAACTCAAATGTACAGACGTTATTCAACCCTTTAAAAAGGGAGCAATAAATAAATTAGCTAACTACAAGCCTTTATCACTTATTCAAGCATTTAGCAAAGTCTTCGAAGCAATTATTAAGCAAAAGGCACTCGTAGTTTCTTTTTTAAGAAAAACAAAACTCTTTAGCTCAGTTCAGTATTGGTTTCAAAAAGGAAAATCAATTGACGATGCTCTATTACAATTTTGTTCTCGATATAATAAAAGCCTTTGATATGGTCAATCACCAGATTTTGGTAATAGAACTAGAAAACGCTGGTTTTCGTGGTTTCATGCCTAATTAGTTTAGGTTCTGCCTACAAAATAGGCATCAAAGTGTTAAAATAAAGGAATGGGAGTGGTGGAGAAGTGGCATAATTTTTTCTAAAATAGGAGTTCCTTAGGGCTCTGTTCCAGGATCTATTCTCTTCTTAGTTTATATAAATTCACTCTTTGGATTGAGACTTAACAGTAAAGTTACTGCATTCGCTGATGGCATATCTTGTTCTTATGGCTCAAATAGTATTCTGGGCCGCGTTTCAGACTGAAATGTCTGCCAAATATGGTTTGCTGAACACAAATTGATTATTAGATCAAAAACTAGAATTTTTTTTTTTTTTTAGCTTACCATCACTATTGTTATTTAAGTTGGTCTACGACTTTAACAATAGTCGTAGTTGTAGCGATTATTGTTTTGCTATAGAGATAGTTAATAATTTTAAGTACTTGGGACATTGTATTGACTCAAACTATGCATGTCATACGGAACCCTTACAAAAAATATTTCAACTGGGCACTCAGAAATTTCTTATATCTGAGCAATGTTTGCTCTTTAAAGCTATGAACTAAAATCTACTACGGTACTCGTATCTTCCATTCCAAGTCACATTACGGAATAGCGCGTTGGGTTGGCGAGGAGACTATAGGAACAAAATTCAACCGCCGCTCCAGAAGTTTGTAGTTAGAGAAATATACCGTAGAAATCGCAAACATCACAGTTTCGAATTATTTTACAATCTCAAAATTCTTCCTGTTCGGCATCTGTACAGCTTTAAGGTATTAAAGACATCCTTTTTGAGGTCAGGGAATTTTAATTTTAGATTAATCTCAAATTTCAGCCTTCTTCAAAATTCTGTTAATCCTGCATCGGTACCTTAATTCCACACAATTGCTTTTCACAGTTTTTATTCCGTGTTTTCATATCGCCTTTTAAATAAACTTCCACAGCTGACCTGAACATTAACCATTTCTGAAATGTTTTTAAAACGTGTATAATATTGGCTTTTCAGGTTTGAAAACCTTTTTCTGATATTTTGGTGTAATAAAGTTTAAAATGTCATGGTGTTTAATTTTAATTTTTCTGTAATATCTGAAAAATTTTCTCTAAAATATGTATTATAATTTCCTATGTTTCTTAGAATTTACTCATATAAATAACTTCAAACTAATTATTTAAAAATTATTTAGGGTCGTTGCCCCGCCCAAATAAACCTATTTAATCTATCTATATTCAATTTAACTAGAAATAAAAATATCCATCTATCTCTGGTGTCCAGCCCATAAACTTACGGCACGAATATATGATGTGGTCCCCTTGCCAAAAAACACATTTGGATTTCTTGACGATTTGCATGCTTATTGTAAATTGTTTGTTGTCATCTATTCCCTTGAAGGTCTAGACTGAAGACGTTAAGCCATCCAGCTGCTGATATCTTCTCTCCAAAAAGTCGTATAGAGTTTGGAGAGACGCCATTTTTGTTAGACTTTCCAACCTCCGTTCAAAGAGGCTTCTACTTTCTTGATCTAATGCCTTTGTTACCAGATGGAAGATGATTGGACTCTATGAGAAGGTATTGAAACCCATGTTTGTAATCGCCAACAATCCTTCTATTCTTTATGGAGGCATGTTTCCGCAATATTTTCAAGGGTAAAAATGTGGTCACTTGTCGAGTAACCTGCACTAAAACTTGACTGGAACTCCTTCAGAAGCTTGTTATTCTCTATCCATTCTATAGATATGCATCGAGACAATTTTTCTTTAATTGACATATCTTTCTATTAGTCTCTCCCAAGCACAAATATAATTGTCAACCGAAATTGTCAAAAATTGGAAAAAAAAATCCTTTGTCGAATACGTTGTTTTAAATACCAATGTTTGTAACCTTGGTAGCGCATTAATGTAAGTCGAAGGACAAATATTTCAGCAGCTTGAATAACTTACTAAAGACCCCTTACCGCTGGTCTGAGAAAGTCAGTTAGTACACGTAAATTAAAAGAGTGTATTCTTGCTGCTTGATTCGAATGAACTGAGCACTTTATTATAATTTAATGCCTTAATACTAACTTTACAAAGTATACATGATGCAAATCACAAGCACAGTTGTTGTACAATTTTCCCCGATTTAAACAAATTAAATATTGTCAATTGCCGGACTGCCGTCAGAACAAAACTTCTACAAAAACGTTCTAACCAAAAAAAACCGAACCACGCAGATGGTGGTTGAAATTCGTGTGACGATCTGTCACTTGGGATCAGGGATGAAAAAGAAAAAGAAAAATGCCCTGGGGAAATTTGCACTGGCAGCAAATTGTTTGCTGAACCTATCGGCTGCTCAGCTGGGCTGGGTTCAGGAAAATAATTATGAAAAAATCTTTCGCTATAAAAGAATTTCTTTGCTATAGTTAGGCGCCATGCACTTTTTCCGATCGGAAGTGCAAAACCGTATGCCGTAATGAAAATCGCAAGGAAAAATCACACAAGAAAAAAACCAAGAAGTACGTTACAAAAGGGATTTATTTCCAATAAAGTAGGAACAATATTAGGCCGGGAAGCGGCAACAATACAACGTTACTTATGACGAGTTACAGAAGGTACCACAGAACAGAATGAACCGCTAATTGCAGAGCCCGACACTTGTATCGCGAATTTTTACGGGATGCCCAAAAAGATTCACCTGGGGTAACACGACACTACATATTATAGAAAAACCTGCGTCTAAACAATGGGTACTTATCTTTCATTCGTAAAACTACCTCCTCTGTCAGTCTTCAATTCGTCCTTGCTCTGTTTGAAGCTCTTAGTCTTCCTCCTTTTTTTTGTTTTGCCTTTTGCCCTGACGCTCGCGATTTCCCCTTTTTTTGTTTTCCTCCCAATCTCCTTTTTTTCTTAGTTAATTTTTTTTCTCTTATTTAATTCTTATTGTTATTTCTTTTTTTTTCTATAAATTTTTTTTGTTTTTATCTGTTTTGGATAAACTTTTTGATGGTCAACCAAGAAGTGATTAACCCTACCCCATAGCTATTAGCTCGGACCGTAACATTTACATACACTCGCCGTTCAGACGGGTGCAACGGGCCAATTTTGGCTTTTGTGTGCACCACTCCGCAAATTTGCTGAAGTGTGCCACCGTTGCTTTCCCTCTCTCACACACACTCATGCACATCCCATTCTTATTTCCCACATCTGGGGAAATTTCTTCCAAGATTGGGGTTGCATTCAGTCCCAGTCCCTCTCAAAATACATTGTACAAAAAAAGGAAAAAGATAATTTGCCAACAATATATGGCCTAACCGATTTCCTACTTCCTGATCATTATCCGTTTTTAATAATGATCGGTAGGGGTGAAGTGAGGGCGGAACGAGGAACTACTACGACGGGCCTTTTTGGAGGAAGTTCTACTTTTGAAACGCTGCCCAATACTCACTAACGACATCCCGGTGAATCCCTTTGGTTTAGTGTTTCGGTAGGGTGGGGCACGCAGATAGGGGTTAAGTCTTTACAAAACTATTCCTTTTACAAATGTTTTTTTTTTTTGTTCCCCGGATTGCGGTGGGTGACCGTCCGTCACCAAGTTGAGCGTCGGTGGTTTCAGTTATACGCAGAGGTTTCCAGACCGTCCGTCTGGCTCCAGGCGTAAAGGGTTTTGGTGGGAGTGACCGCCCGTCACTCTCATGGAGACTCCTGTCTCTTCTTCTGGTAGACCTATTGGTTGTCCCCTCCGACAAGTATAAAAGCAGAAAGACAGAGTCCAAGAACCCACCAATTCTTCCCGCTAATATACTTCTCCAAGGAGACAACGGACATAAAGTGAACGGGTGGGGCAAAAAGTGGATCGGGCAGGAGAGACACTGATGAAGCGGAGATGCCTTCTAAGGCTAAGGAAACATCCCGATTGGAAAGACAGCACAACACCAGGGCAAGAGCCGACGACTTTGGTGAATGGCTCCTGTTTACTAAAACGTTGGGCGCTGGTCTCGCGCCTTCCTCCAACTGGTTACTTCAAGGGACCGTCCGTCCTACCTGCTGTAGTTGATCCTTCAAGATACTAGGAGGGTGCACCAATGGCTGATGGACCCATGACTGCCCACCACCCTTCTAGGATTTTGAAGAACCAACAGGAAAGAATGTGGATGAGTGAGGGCGAAAAGAATAGGAAAGAGTAGAACTTGTTGTGGTAAATTTTACCGCAACACAGTCAACAACCGGACATAAAACTGCTGATATGCTGTGAACATAGATGCAAATGAAATACGTTATTTGATGTAAATATTGTTTTTATGGTATAAAAAAAAAGCTAAGACTGGCTGATGTTCTTATCACGACATCATGATTAGATGAAAGATTCGAGGAACAACCACAAATTAAGGTACACTATATAGTGGATAGTAATGACGATACATTTTTTGTCAAAACCATAATGATTGAACATTTGGAGGACACTTCTGATGATAATGAAGCTGAAAATGAAGAAGTTGCAAAGAGCTATGGTCTTGTAAATAGAAAAATTTTTCGTACACCAGATAAGCTGACTGACTACGAACAAGGGGAAGTTTGTGCTACTATCTTTTATTTTAATCTGCTACGTGGCATATATTATTTTCGAGCGGGATAAATTCATTACTTATTATTATTAAAAAGATAAGAGAGGGTAAAATGTGTTACCGCTGTTTCTCCGCAACAGGCAACTCGATGCGATGGTAAAGGTGATCTGCTACATGGCCCTCATCCGGCCTATGCTTACAATTGGTTATCCCGTGTGGTTCAACGTGAGAGCAAATCTTTTGGAAAAGATTCGGGTGTTTGAGAGGGCTTGTCTTCGCCTATACAGACCACCAAATTCTGAGTACATACAATTCTATCCTAACGAGGTCTTGTACAATAGGGCGAACCTAATAAGAGTGGACAATTTTGTTATTAAATTGACCCGAAGGCACAGTGCAAGAGCAATGACTTCGTCGAATAATCTGATCTCTGGGGCTTACTACCCCAATTATATGTACCACGAGAAAGTTCGCTTTGACGGCTTTATTTCTCCAGAAGCGTTCCTCTACCTCGACAAAAAAGGTCTGATCCAAGCTGTGCCGTTAATCTTCCACGTCGCTCGAATAGGTGCGAACAGGCGACACAACTACGACAGAGACATCGCACACGGCACTGCGGACCGTCTCGGGTAGTGTAGATAGTTTAGTTCATTAAATAGGCGTTGTATTTAGTATTCAAACAAAGGAATTTATTCAAATTTATTCAAATATATCTAAACTATTGAACTTTATTCAGCGCCTAAAGCACCGGAACCGGCAAATCACATGCTAGCTATCTTGCTCTCTATTCAGGGGCAGATAGCTCAGGTGCAACATCATAATACCGAGCAAGCTACGTGGGTAGATCAAATATACCCGCTGCTGCCGAGCATAGCGCACCTCCAGTCGTAATGGGTATATACATGGTGGAGCAAACCCTGAAGGTCCTTGCAGTGAATGTTAATTCACTGATTAGGATTGAGTGAAGAGCCACACTGCTTAAGTTGTTTAAAAACCAAGGCGCTGATGGGCTTTTGCTTAGCGAAACTGTTTGGGGAAATAATACTCCAATCAATAGAGGGAACCTACTACTTAATTGGTGGTGGGGTTGTTTGACACAGAGATGCAACTGACAGGTTCGAACCAACAAACTGTAAACTGTCTTCGCACTTTTGTATATGACAGTGACCATTGCGGTCTTAGTAGTAGTTCCAAACGAAACTGCGGAATTCGAAGAGTTTGTTCAACGATATTCTTTCAACTACAGTAGGGTACGTTGGACTCACTTTTCAAGAACATTGACGAGAGCACTCTCCTCAAACTTGCTCCGCCCGCCGTCCAACAGGAATCTGTCAATCGAGGAGATTTACAAGTATCTAAAACAAATGGGTGAGACCATAAAACGAACGATGGACAGTACGATGCCTCGGTATCAACATACCGAAAACGAAGACACATTCCGCAATGCAACTATTAACGGACTGCGCGAACACAAAAGCAGACTACTATCTAGACTAAAAACCTTGTACAAACATTTTACTGACAGAAATAACCCCGAGATCATGACGCTGAATTCGTCGATCAAAACCTTCCAAACATTAATAAAAGAAAATTACAGGGCTTCTGTAAGTTTGTATTGGAACAACAAAATTCGGGCTGTAAACACCAGCAACCCGAATATGTTCCCGCAAATAAATAAAATATTTCGGAGGAAAGATCAAAACGACCTTTCATGTCTAAAAATCGCCCAAACGACTGACAACAAACGCATACTCTCAACAGCAGGCATAGATCCAAATGAAGCTGTTGATGATGACAACTTCTTTGTGATCGAAGATCCGCAGGAGAAGGTCGAGGCTATAGAAGCGACTTTCCAGGAAGTGTACAAGACAAATGAAATCATTGGTCCCAACCACGACCTGGAAAATCGAGTCCTTGTGCACAATTTCTACCTTCGAAATGAAATAGTGGACTGGCGAATCGAGAACTCGGGTTTTACCCAGTTCAGTGACGAGAATATAGCAAGTAATGTCATCGCCAATGAAAGGGAACAACCCCCGTTCATTTCGCAGGAAGTGCCTTAAACGAGCTCTGACACAATTAGATGTAAGAAATCAGTGGGAACCGATGGAATACCGAACATTGTGCTTCGACATCTCCCACTAGAAGCGGTGAACATTTATACCACCCTGTTTTAGAATGCAATGAAAAATGCGCATTATTCGGAGCATTGGAAAACTGCGGTGGTACATCCCATCCCCAAAAGCGATAAAGACACCTCCAATCCGGCGAATCTCCGGTCGATTAGTCTCCTTCCAAACATCAGTAAGGTTTTCGAAAAAGTCATCAATAGAGACTTGACTCTCAATTTGGTTTCAAGGCGGGGCATGATGTTATTCAAGTGATCTGATAGGTTCACTTCACCATGCCATAGCGAACGCAGACGACTTAATCGCCTACAGATCAGGTCCAAAGATTGAGGTTATAAACATTATTTTGAAACGTGACTTCGATAAAATTAAACAATATTGCGACGACTGGAAGCTGAAGATCAACTTTCAGAAGGCGGAAACCATTCTGTTTTGGACGCCTCTGCGGATACCAGAAAGAAATGGCGAAAGTTGTAACTTGTTTGTCGAAATGTAGTCAGATACCTTGGGATATGTTTGTCAAAATATAGATATTGATCTGGCCAGAGCCAAAAGTGCTTTGTTTGCTCTGTTTTATAACAGGCAACTCGATGCGAGGCTAAAGCTGATCTGCTACATGGCCCTCATCCGGCCTATTCTTCTATTTGGTTGTCCCTTGTGGTTCAAAGTAAGAGCAAGTCTTTCGGAAAAGATTCGTGTGTTTGAGAGGGCTTGTCTTCGCCTATACAGACCACCAGATTCTGAGTACATACAATTCTATCCTAACGAGGTCTTGTACAATAGGGCGAACCTAATAAGAGTGGAAAATTTTGTTATTAAATTGACCCGAAGGCACATTGCAAGAACAATGACCTCTCCGAATAATCTGATCTCTGGGGCTTACTTCTCCAATTATAGATATGTATCACAAGAGAGTTCGCTTTGACGGCCTTATTCCTCCAGAAGCGTTCCTCTACCTCAATATGAAAGGTCTGATCCAGGACGGATAAACGGTGCCGATAATCTTCCACGACACTCAAACAGCTACGGACAGGCAACTCAACTACGACAAAGACGTCACATACGGCAGTGCGGATCGTCTTCGGCTTAGTAGAGCGGTAAAGAGTCGCGACAGGAGTGATGCTGCTCGGCTGCACCAACAATTTTGGTGGCTTGCAGAAGAAGGGGAAACTCCATCGTCGAATTCGTCTGGTACTAGGTAGCCAGCCTCTATGTCCAAACTCGTTGTACGACCTCCAAGAGTCCTACAAACTTCGGAGCGAGCTTTGCAGAGATACCTGGCAGCTTCAGAGAGAACGAAATTTTTCCTCAAAACTAAATCCTTTGGGAAAAACCTTATATCGCGGTGCCGCAAATTGTAGCGGTTGGTAGATCTCTGAGTCGAATATTCCATTCTACCCTTTATATCCTCTACTATTTGGCCTAACGCCTTCGACCAAGCTTGAATATCTACCGACATTTCTGCGATAAGCCCTTCTGTTGGATGGGGAGACCCCTGATCTGCACTTCCCTCACAAACAGAACAAAATATGGAGTCGTCTTCAGAACCTCATGCGTTGCATTCCTTATGGCGCAAACTATTTTCGGCAGGAGAATGTCCCAATTTCGATGATTATCGGAAATATACGCACGAAGTTTCGTTTTCAGGGTCTGATCATAGCGTTCGGCAGGGTTGGCTTGGGGGTAGTAAAATGCGGTGAGGGCAATGGTTACGCCGTAGGTATCCGCTAGCTCAGACATTTCTTTACTTGTGAACTGTGCCCATTGTCGCAGATGATCCACTTAGGCTCACCAAATACCAGAAACACCTGCTCCTCCAAAATAGTTTTCACGGATTCGGCAGTAGCCGTTCTCATAGGAAAGAGCAATGGAAATTTGGAAAAGTAGTCGACTACTGTCAAAATATAGGCAGTGCCTCTTCGCGACCTCGGAAGTTGCCCTATGAAATCCACGCGTAGCATATCCCACAGCCTATTCACTTTATATCGGGAAGCCATAAACCCTGCGGGCTTCCGTAAATCGGGCTTCACTGTTTGGCAGATTACATAGTTACAGAAGTAGCGGGCTATGTCAGTTTTCATTTCCTAGCAACCTTATCCAAAGTCTTTTTTATGCCTCCGTGTCCGTTCAAAACATCGTCTTGATATTGTCTCAACACCTCTACCCTGCCATCCTTTGGAATAACTTTCTTCCACTCGTTATCCTCGCTCCTCAGTTTTGGATATCTCATAGGTATCATCCTGTTCCCTCCAGTCAGGGTATTTCTTTCCTTCCAAACTAACTAAACCCCACATTTTTAAATACCAAGCATCCTTGGTGGATATCGATAGTGACGCTACGTCCTCATTTGCCCTGGAAAATGCGTCGGGAACGCTGCCAGGTAGCAGGAGCATTGTGAAGCCCGAAGGGCATGCGGCGAAATTGATACAGCCCTTTGCACAATAATAAATATTTACGTACGCGGTTAGAGGTTCGTTGAATTTGAAAATTAAACAAACAAAATAAAAAAAAACCAAAACCAAGATAAAAGAACAAAAAATTGATATCTTAACGCGGCGGTTCGATTACTACGGTGAATCTACGATTTTTTTTTTTCTATTGGAAGGCCCACGTTGGGCGCCAGAAATGTTACCGCCGTTTCTCCGCACCAGGCAACGTAATCGTGGTTAAAGTGTTAAAATGGGCGCCACGCGATTGCACCACCGTCTTACTACCCGCACCCAGAATCGCGACTAAATGGAGGATTCGCGCTCCGAGATTACAAAACAAAATAACGAAATAGTAAAAAAAAAAAACAAAAGGGACGGCAGAAAAATAATAAAAAATTGGTTTCTAGAAACGTTACAATCTTTAATGGCTATATATAAATTTACAATCTTACAATCTAGCTAAATTCTACCTTAACAATTCAATTCAATTAATAAAAAACAAATTACATGATATTATTACCGTAATGAAAATAAGCCGCATTACTCAGATACGAACTCGCCTCGTCTGCTTTCCACGCCGCGTCGAGGTCAAAAGACAACGAAATCATATTTGTATCATTATTATACTTATACTCAAAACCCGATTAATGTACTATACTCACATGGGAACAAAAACCATCTTAACCTGAAAGATATACGATAGAATTTTATTGTACCTAAATCGTACTTATTAAAATAACTTCAATACTTGCAGCTTATAGATAACGATCTTTAGCCACTTCTTCAATCCTGCTTGGTTGACTCCTACCAACTGACCCTCACTATCAATCCCAGCCTTCCCATTTTCCCACTCCCTATCAGTCGCCTGTTTTCTCCGAACTCGCATCACCTACCATGATCCGTGTTTTTTCCTGTTGAACTGGTTCATCAGACCACATCTCCTGATTTTCCACATCCCCGAATCTTAACCGAAGGAACATCATATGATACCTTACGTAAGACATACCACCCATTTGCCTAAAAGCAGGCGGACTGCCTGTAACACTCTACAACAGAATACATTCAAAAAGACACAGGGGCAAACAAAACACGAGACAGAAACACAAAGGAAAGAACTCTGAAATTTTCCCGACGACTGGGTAGTGAAAGTGGCACACTTGATTGTATGAAAGAACGGTCTTGCGGATCTCTAAGACATGGTTACACGCTTCAGCTAAATAGCAGAGCGTTGTACATACACACCAATCATAGAGCTTGGTAGAACCGATTGGATGAGACAGATAAATGAGTGTGTCAATGGTCAATGGTCTGAGTAAACATATGGAATATCATGGTTAACCGTAAATCACGAAAGAGTTCCTTTTTTTTGGTGGGTCAAGGCGTTAATAGCGAGCAAAAAAAACAAAACAAATTTGTGGAAAAAAAACAGGGCAAGACAACGTCGGTAAATCGTTTTCTGGTCTTTTCAAAGGTTTCCCAATTCCTTTAAAAAAATATTGCGTGACGCCTATGTTTTGGTACTTTCTTATTCTGAATGAGCTTAAATTCCTTGGTCATCTCATAACCACTGGAGCCTTACCTCCTGTTTCATCACTAATCGACGCAATGAAACGCAAGCCGCTTCAAGAAACGATCAGAGAAATCCTCGCCGCGGCAAACGAATTACCTGTCGTTCATCAGCGAATTTACAACCCACATTCGATATATCAAAGGGGAGGATAACCACCCAGCAGACTTATTGTCGTGCATTGTTGCAGTTAAGGCAAGAGAGGACCCGTATGAGAAACTTGCAAGATCACAGAAAGACGACGCAGAACTGCAGCATCTTGATAGTAAAATGCCAAAAATTCTTAAGGCTGGAAATTCTAGGATACCCCTCCAAACCGACGAAATTCGAACCATATGGTCGTGAATAATTAGGTAATTTTTTTTGTTGCACTTAACTTTTCCCCAATAAACAAAATCGTACAATATTTAAATTGTTGCCAAATGAGCAAATTTTATGATAACTGTTAGTTGTAATTTAAGCTATGCCAAGTTAGCAATAGATTTGTATAAATATTATTAAGTTTGAAGCAATAAAGCACTGATTTTTCAACAATAAGAAGAAGTCGTATTTAGTTATTCCTCCACCCGAGGTAAGATAAATTAATATCATTCATAAATATATTGATATATTGGCACAAACACCGAATATATCCGCTACACGATCAAGGTATATGCACCCTGATCCTACCGCTGGAGCAAAAGAATTCTGAAGTTAACATTTGATGACCCCGACGTTATCCTCATATTTGCCTTCTCGAGTGAGAGGCAAACTCTTGAGCGATCATAACTATACCAGGGCTTCAGACTCTGATAAAGTCTGTCGCAATTAACTTCGACCAATCGTGTTCCAACGAAACAGCACCGATAAAATAGTTGTTTTCGAGTTGAAATATCGTAGATTGCAATAAAAAACATGGATATCGACCAGCTGAGAAACAAAATCTCAACACCGATGACTAGCTCTATCTACTCATTATTACTCGTATTTACAAAAAGGATTCCGCTACCAGAAAGACCGAGAAAGTTTACAACGAAGGAAGACATCGTCAATTAGAGGCAGCCTGGGACATCATTATCGAAACGGATACCAAGATCAAGGCAGAACTGCCCATGATCATCGGCATTTTACTCAAGGCTTGTACGAAACGGTCCGTGAGAACTATTAGAAGGTCAGGACCCAGTTGGAAGAAAAAATTGAGGTGCAACCCAAACCCAAACAATAGAGGACAAACAAGCAAGCAAGTCTCTTAGTTTCTTAAGAGTGGAGCAGAATATTAAGACGCCATCAAGGTATAGTTGTCTCAGTACGTTAACTTTTGCATGATACAACCGAGGCAACCAAAGCAGAACTACATCAATCAAAAAAATACTGGGAGTACTAGCTGTAGATGCTAAGCATGGCGAGTTCCACCTTCAGCAAGCACATATCGATGTTTATGAACTAAGCGAAAAACAATGTTTTGATTTTGCAAGTCATTACTATCGAGATTATGACCAGGTTACAAGATTATCATGACGGTTCCTACAGATCAGCCCAAAGATCAATGATGGCAACGAATAGCATGGTATCGCTACCTCAGTTGACTCTGCCAAAGTTTGACGGCGATTACTTGAAGTGGCAATGATTCACAACCTCTTTGTACAAATGGTGGATCAGCAACGATGGCGAATTGTTAAAAGATGTGGTTCCTTAAGATAAATCCAGTGGGAGAACCTGAAAAACTAGTAAGGCATTTCCCGGCGTCAGACGAAAATTATTTTACAGCTCGGAATATGTTCAGTTAACGGCATGAAAACCCAAGACTACTAGTCGCAGGATTAATCAGCAAGCTAATGGCATAATCAGCGCATACTATGGACAAGCCGTCTACGATTAGCGTAACAAATTTACATAACACTACACGTAGTATTAAATGGGACTAGAGAAAATTGGCGTCGACACATCGAATTGTGATCCAATATGGCTTCATTTATTTATAAAAAAGTTCGACAAGGATACCCACACACTGTATTGGCAATTCCAATTCCATTCATGGACTAACGTACCATTTCAGCGCGCCAGCAGCAAATGTTAGAAACACACAAGACCTTCAAGGGCTTGGAACGTCGTCCACTTTCAAACCAAAAGTTCTTTCGGTATCTCTAAAAGACGTTTTTGTGGGGACGGTAAGGGTAAAACTACTAGCAAACAACGAAAATTCCCTTAAGCTCAGAGTGCTTCTACATCCAGGCTAGCAGTTCAGCCTGGCATTGGTTCTAAACAAAATATATCTTCTTATAGGAGCAGAGTTCTATTACTATTTTCTTTCCAAAACAGCGGAGAACATGCCTGTTTTTCAAAATATCATTTTCGTGTTGATAGTCACAGGATGGATGGGACAATAATCCTGATAGTAGTACCACCAAGTTATATGTACTGTTCGACGCATCGTGTAAAACCTCGATAAACTTATTATTGAATGAGATATTGCATCCGAACCCGACTTTCCAAGACGATCTGTTTACTATCATGCTTCGTTTTCGTTTGCTAAGATTCATATTCACAGCCGATATTCAACAAATATGCAGACATATTTTATGGAGACGTGATTCTTCAGAACGGGAGAGACAAATTTCGACTGATAGATATATCGAAAGAGAATATGTCGATTTTTTTAAATGTCGACTTTAAAACGTCGATTGAAACAATTTTTTGGGGTGGGTGGGTCACTTCAGGCTTTAGCCACTCACGCAACTTCGTCGCTCCGCTAAAAGTATATCAACTACTATCAGGCAGGCGCCTATAAGTTAAATTCTTCTAAGCAAATTTTTATAATTCTAATAAAGTCAATTCCAAAAGCCAAATAAAGCCAAATTTTATATTTGGCCTTTTATTGGGGTTTATTTCACGTCACCCATTTATTCTTCATTTCATTCAAATATACGAGTATTTTAGGACGAAATAAAGTGTATTTTATGTTTGTTTTTCCTGAAAGAAAAAATGAACTAAATCAAAACTTACAAAACTGAAGTCTGTTTCATCTATGTCATAAAGGTACACATATGCAAAATTGTCGACAATTTAACCGACATTCGACGAATTAAGTAGACATTTTATTTATATATGGTAAGACGATAGAAAGTGTTTCGATTTTTTAACGAATGACAAAGTCATTAATAATAATAATTAATTATTATAATAATAATAATAATATTAGTAATCGAAATTTACTTAGTCGGCCATTCGCAGTCCTCCACATAAAGCAGTATCAGTTAAATACAATCACCTATGGCACATCTTATCACCACATCATCACTTATGGCTAGCATAGTCATCTGCACAGGCCCATTCTCTCGGAAGTAAGAATATTTATGTGGATGTTGTAATCACAATTTTTAATAGTTGAACCACAGCATTAGAGACCACTAAATAAGTTTTACTTCGTTTAAACTTCGAAAACTCCACAACTGCTCCAAAGGATCACACCCAAAGAAAGGGAGATTCAATTGGAATTCAACGCAGCAGCAGAGGAGGATACGAGTGTAAAGATACTATGCTTAGTTTGGTTACCAAAGACGGACGAATTTCCCACCAAAGCGGAACCAAATGATAAAGGCAGGGTGACGAAAAGAATAGTTTCTTCAGAAATAGCACAATCATTTGATCCACTTGGGATTGTGGCGTTAGAATCAAACGACTGGGACCTGCTGTTGTGCTACGACCTAAAAGCATATTGAACTGAGTATACAGAAGTCATCAAGGGAATAGAGAAGAACTGTTATGTTAGAAAATAACTCACAGGAAATCCTTTCAATCAATACTGTCAGCTCATGCACTTAGAAATGAATATTTTAAAATCACCGTTTCTCGTTTTCGGCAGAAGGGAGGAGCCTTAAACATTATTGGAACTGTGGCTAATTCCTTGTTTGGCGTTCTAGATGATGAACATACCATTAAGATGTCGGACGATCAGTTGAATTAAATAGTCGACTATTCTAAAAAAGAGTAACTTATCTGTTCGCGGTTATATTACCGCAAAACGAAAGATATTGAAGTTCCGTCTTAAAAACATGAATGTAACGTCACAGGGCTGTTGATGATCATGATAAATATTTCCCTTGTGGGTCATTGATGACAATATTGATGCTCTCTGTACTTCGCTTTTGGTCGTGTTGGCGGGGCTCGTTTTGGTGACGTCATGAGAGCCAACATTCTTCCCGCCCGTAAAACAGACAGAGGATAGTGAAAAGAAACGACGAAAACAATACCAAATTTTCTACGCTCTTCACTGAATTATTCCTGACGACGTCACTGTTTCAGTCTTACATTATTGTTATCCCTTGACTCCAGTTGATATCTCTCGCTCTCTATAGTGATTCCAATTAGACTCAGTTCATAGGGTGGAAATCCAAGTGAGGTAATCAGATCAGAGCAGGTATGTAAATATTGCGAGTAATTGTGGAATGGAAGCCGAGACGGTTGTTGAGGCGTTAACATTTGTCATTAATATTATTTGGGTTTGATGTATGTTGATTAAGTCTCATTTGTGTTTGGGCGTATGCAATTTTGAACAGTAGATGTTGAGCGTGATTGCACACAGAGTTATGCATCTATGAATGCGGAGTGCAATTGTTGTCTTACCGACGTGTAGAAAAATTTTGCTGCTTGTGTAACGCAGAGGTTATGCTTGAGTGCACATTTGAATCTAAATATTGAATTTGGGCTTGTGTAACGCAGAAATTATTTGAATTATTTTTTTGTGATTGAAATATCCAATGTTGCTTGAAGACGAATGTTGAAAATGAAATTCTGATTGAAGGATAGATAAAAAATTATATCTAATGGTTGACAGGCAGTAGGCAAAGTTTGGTAAAAGGCCCTATGAATATGTTATGTGAATATGTTTTAGTGATTCGCCCTAAACTCCATTTAGCTGGTGGAGGTCGCTCACCTTTCAAAAGCACTAGATCCCCAGTATTAAGTTGAAGCTTCAGCTTCTCCCATTTTGGACGTTGTTGTAAGGGGGTGAGGTATTTTGACTGCCACTGTTTCCAGAATGTTTGCATGCGTATTTATATAGACTTCAATCGATCGTTCAAGGATATCTTTCCCAACAAGTGGCCTGTTTCAACTCTTGGCCAATGAGGAAGTGTGCTAGAGTTAATGCTTGAAGGTGATTGTGATTTTCGGACAGCGGGCATAGTGGCCCTGAATCGAGACATGCTTCTGTTTGGGTAAGCAGTGTAACGAGCTCTTCGTATGTCATTTCTTACAACTTTCTTTAAGTGATATCTTATGTTTTTAACTCCTGTTGCGATAAATTTTCCCGCAACAAGGTTTACCCTCTTCCTTGTGCTTCTCCCTTCGTTCCCCCTTTTTTTTGAGTGGGAAGACCGAGCTCTGGCGGAGGTCGAGGGCAGCCATGGTCCCATCAGCCATTGGCCCACCACAGACCTCGGAATGGACCCACATAGGTTCACGGGCGGTTTTATCCTCAGAGGAGGACGAGGTGGTTCGGTCGGTGAAGCCCTAAGGACGGTAAGGAGACTCACGACGAACCAGGAGCCCAGGGTGCGACAGGAGGTCCACCAAGATCACCGTTGTCGGAGCCCGTAGGCTAGACGGGAGACTCGCAACGGGCTGCATCAGACAGGACGTCTGAAAGTCATCGACGGGTGGGGACGGACGGTCCTTGTAAGCCAGACACCCCAACACGATGATGACGGGTAGGGGAGGACGATCCCCGGAACTTACACCCCAACGAAAGCCCTGTAAGCAAAGGCTTTAGTATTACCGGCATCACATCTCGAAATTGTTGTGGATGCAGAGATAAGGCAAAAGGGGAAAGAGATGACGATCTCTTTTGTAGCTACACCCCCAACGAGGGAGCTACGGAGGAGCGACGGTGGTGTGTAGGCGGACAGCCAGCATAATCGAACACATCCCAACGACGCACCAGCTGTAAAAGTCAGGTTCGATGGGTAAAGGGACGACGACCCCTTTGAAGCGACCAGGCGGGCAGAATGGCCCACAACATTGAATAAACGAAAACTAAAACTAAAGAAAACAAAATAAAATACGTAATTGTAAGGAATGATCCGCTATTGGTCAGTCCCCCCATTCCCCCCAAATCTGAACGCCGATCCACCGGAGTAAGTAGGGACCCGGGGTAATATAGCACAGAGACACATATATTTAGCTTTGTTGGGGCGGCGGTTTAGAGAATGGCTAGGCCGGGGTATAATCAGATTAGGATTATACCCACACAACCTTTCTCCTTCGTCCCAACACTCCATTGACCTTCGATCATACTTTCTTTCTCCTTCGCGTTTGTTGTTGTTCTGCAATTTTGTTTAGTTCGATGGGGGAAAATTAACCGGGGATCAACAATGAGAGAAACATTGCTTCTCACAATTTTCAATGTAGTTCCAGTGTCTAGGGAAATAGCTAGGCATAGCTAGGATCCACAAGCTCCCATAAACTCGCTCAATGGACTTCCCAGTTATCACTGGAAGCGGGAGAGAACTCAGCGTCTGAGGAGTTTAGAATGAGAGTGTACAATTGGAAACAATTGGAATGTGTGAGAGGCATAGTTGGACACGGGAGCACACACTAGCAAAGTTTGCTAGTCGTGTAGCTGGAAACCCCGTTGTTGGGTTCACTAGAGCCAAATGAATGTGTGTGTGAGTGAGTGTGAGAATGCGTGGGAGAATCTGTCGAGAGCTTGTGGAAAGGAAAAGATCTGGAAGTCACTTTGGTGACGACCAGCACAGACAGAGGGTCAATCAAGGTTTTTTTTTTGAGTGCGAATTTTTTGTGTTGTTAGATTGCGAAATGCAATTTTCTCTGTAAAAAATAAAAAATAAAAAAACAAGTAAAGTAGATTCTTTTTTTTTTTGGAATAAAATCGCCGAGTGTTCTTTCGAGAACGGCCGGGAAAGTGGAGAAGGAAACAGGATCTGGACAGGGAAAAGGAATAGCAGGACGAAGGGATTAATAGGACTGTGCCAGCAAGGGGCACAGAACCGCCATAAAGCTAAGTATAGTGTACATAGTGCAGTGTAGTGTAGAAAAAAAAATAATTTTTCTTTAAATTGAAAAATTAAGACTCCGTTAGGCCGCGCGTGCGAAAAATCTCGAGAATAGACGAGACACGCGACCCGTTAGATTTCTCTTTGTGTGTTCGGGACTGTAAATAGGGGGTCACTCTGTCGACGAGTGTACCGCTTATTTAACAAATAAATCGTCGAGCTCCAACGGAGCCATTATAACGTGGGGAGAAGTCCGGTGTTTTACTTTGTTGTTGCTTTTCTTCGGGAAGTATTTTCGTTTATTTTGGTTAGATTCGGTCTTTTTTTTTCTTTTATTCAAGGTTTCGTGATTCCAAGGGAAAAATCACGTGATTGTTGCCGGGGATCAATCATAGCACTCCGGCTTCCCATAGTCCACCAAAAAGGGGAGAAGCTGGCGTAATAAAACTCCACTGTATTTCCACCTTTTCCAATCGTGTTCCGCTTGTTTTAATAGACGGATTAGCTCTGCTTTGGCTCCAACAAAATTGTTGGCATAGTCACTGTACATCCGACAGCATATTCCTTGACGTGCTAAAAATCTGCGAAACGCAACCAAGAAAGCTTGCGTTGTAAGTTCGATTCACTTAGAGGCAGTATGTTAAGTGCACTGATTTTGTTGCCGAACAAACAAAAATTGTTATATATTCCTTCAGGCGTTAAGCTCCTCGTCCTTCCCATGACTAAATCTTGATCGGTCCTGCGTAATACACACCCGTATGTGTGAATGCGTTGGTAATTCGCACTCTTGGGGCCGGTAAATCGCCCGTTAGATGATGCATTGGCTTACTGCGAAATCTGTATCAGACTGTGCATCCATTTATCTTTTTCTTTACAGCTCTTTTGGGATTGAAGATCCAGTATTTATTTCGACGGTAGGTTGTAATAATAAAGGGTATACGTAAGGTAATGGTAAAGGTAAGGTAAGATAGGATATCTGTAAAGGTTGGAGGAATATAGAAAGCTTTGGAAGGAAGGGAAGTCTCCGAGTAAGGAACGGGGCATGCTTGCGAAACACGGCTATGCTAGCCGGATGGGGCTGGTTCTTGTCTTCTACCTTTGACGGGACCTACTACTTCAAAACATATATCATGCCGACTAATCTTAATGAGCCAAATCAAAACAAAACAAAATAACACCGACGGAACCTAGATGCTGAGGGCCGCTGTGGTGTTGATCACCGCTGCGCTTTCAGTCCCAACCTGGAAATCCGGTGGCCGTTTTTAGGATTCTTGAGCGGATATCGTTCATCAGCTTACCTCATATCGAGCCGAGTTCTGGATCCTTACTCCTTGAAAGTTGTATTTAAATAATAATAAATAGAGTGTTTTGAAACAGAATAACGTTTTATCATTTCGAACCATAGCCGAAATATTACATTGGTGTCAGAAGTGGGACAAAACTTATTCTCTGTGCTGTGAAAAAAAGAAAACAAAATAAATGAAAATGAACTAGAGAAGCGGAATTTCTCCGCAGCTGGAGGGAAAAGTGATTTGATTCTTCGGCTACAAGAAGCGATCGAAAAAGATGGAAAGATCCTAAATCCATTTTGTTCGACGTAGAAGAAGAACAAGTGAGCACAGGAGTTGACATGGCCGTTATGATGGAATTACTCCTTGGATTGAATTCTAAGTTAGAAGAACAGAAGAATTCTTTAGACGAGCAAAGGAGAAGGATGGATTCCAAGTTTGAAGAACAGAAGAATTCTCTAGAAGAACAGAAGAATTCCTTAGACGAGCAAAGGAGAAGTATGGATTCTAAGTTTTGAAGAACAGAAGAATTCTCTAGAAGAACAGAAGAATTCTCTAGAAGAACAAAAGAATTCTCTAGAAGAACAGAAGAATTCTCTAGAAGAACAGAAGAACTCCATTCAAGAATTCTCTAGAAGCGAAATTCGAAATAATCGATCAAAAATTAAATATGCATGAGGCACAATTCGAGAAGGTCGAACACAATATCGAGAATCTTGCGAAAGAACTAGAGAGAGTAAAGAAACAGAAGGTTCAACAAAATTCTACAGAGTGCCCTAGAAGGAAAGAGATGCAACCGCCTGTTTTCGATGGCCAAACATCGTGGCCAATATATAGAAGACAATTTGAAGCAGCTGCCATGACCAACAACTGGGACGACGGAGAAAAGTCGATTGCGCTAACGCTCGCACTGAGAGGAACAGCTGCGGAATTGCTGCAAACTACTCAACTACGACGCTTTGGTTACAGCCATAGAAATGCACTTCGGAGATGACCATATGCAGCAAGTATACAGAATCCAACTGCGCAGCAGAGTCCAGAAGACGGGCGAAACACTTCAGCAGTTGCAGGCCGATATCGAACGGTTGGCTCATTTATCTTATCCTAGTGCCGGAGAAGACCTTATCAACGAAAAGGCTGTAGAGGCGTTTACCCAAGCGATTGAAGATAGGCAGTTGCAAGTGGCTGTAAGAATGGCTGGAAAACGAACCCTTCCTGAGGCACTTGCATTTGCCCTGACGATGAAAGCTGCAGACCAAGCATCTCAAGGAGTCCACAGGGTGACAGCCGTGGAATGCTCCTGCCAACGAGCTGACGTCGTGGAGCGGAACAGTGTGCGTGGAGGACAAGTCCGTTGTTGGAACTGCAACAAAATAGGACATCTGCAGCGTCAGTGCTGGAATCCACTTAAGAAACGCAGTTGTCCTCAGTGCGCTGCTGGGAGGCGTAGCAAAGAAGCATGTAGCAGGGAAAATATCTATACTGCAAGCAGTGTATCATCAAGCCAACAGGCGGGAATACGAGTGAGGACCAACTTCGAGGGGCAGAAGTCGGTTTCTGGAATTGACGCCCCCAGGATCAAAATCCAAGTCTCCCAAACAAAACGAAGTAACAAGAGTCTTACAGTGGAAGCCCACATTGGCCAGAATAAATGCGTGGCCACCACACCGGTGCCACCACTTCCATTATAAGATGGGATATCGCTCATGATTCATGGCTACACTAACATTCCCCCACATATTCCTAGTGGCCGATATACGCGACGAGTGCGTCATTGGACTTGACTTTATGAAGGCGTATAATGTAGTGCTTGACACTGGAACTCATGTTCTTAAGTACAGGAACGTTGAGCTTCCGATGGTGTACGGGAATGAGAATGCCGCATGCCTTAGGACAGTATTCAGTAACGACTACGACATACAGCACCGTAAGGGCACCCTTCAATCTAATGCGGATGCTCTGTCTCGTCGACCTTGCAAATCTGATTGCAAACATTGCGCACGACAAGAAGAAAAAGATGCGGTATCCACTTAACGGCTAAAAGATGAGCCCACTGACGGTTGGAATGAAAGTGAAATGCGAAACGCCCAAAAAGAGGATCCGGATATCGAGCCAATACTCGCTTGGAAAGAACACGAAGAAAAACCAGATTGGCAGGAAATATCCAATAAAAGTCCAGAACTAAAGGCATACTGGGCACAGTGGGACTCGCTTCATATTCAAAATGGTGTTTTGAGGCGAAGGTGGGAAAGCTCGGATGGAAAGTCGTTTGTGATGCAGCTCGTTGTGCCAAGGACGAGAGTCAGTGACGTGCTAAGGGAACTGCACGATGGAATATCCGGAGGTCACCTGGGAGTGAATAAGACGTTAGAAAAGGTGCGAGAACGTTTTTATTGGGTGCATGCCAAGGACGATGTCGAAAATTTGTGCAGAAAGTGTGTCACCTGCGCCGCCAGTAAAGGCCCGACTGTTAAAACTCACGGCAAAATGCAGCAATACAATGTTGGAGCGCCCTTAGAGAGAATCGCAGTTGATATCGCAGCACCGAAAAGGGAAATCGCTATATTCTTGTTGTTATGGACTACTTCAGTAAGTGGCCTGAGGCTTTCGCTATCACTAACCGGGAAGCCAAAACCGTGATTGAGCAGATCGTTTGTAACTGGGTGAGCAGATTCGGCGTACCGTTGGAATTGCACTTGGATCAAGGGCGCAACTTCGAGTCCAAGATTTTCCAAGGGGTGTGTGAGCTCCACTCATGATCGGACGGGATGGTGGAACGCTTCCACAGAGCCTTGAATGAACACCTATCAAAGGTCGTTGGCGACAAGCAATGCGATTGGGATATGCAAATTTCAATGTTTCAATTAGCCTATCAGAGTGCAGTACACAACACCACAGGTCACACTCCATCGGAAATCCTTTTCGGTCGAACAGTCCGTTTTATCATTTCGAACCCTAGCCGAAATATTACAAAAGAAAACAATAAGAAAGAAAACACAGAAAAAAAATGTAAATATGTAATAAATATAAGTAAATAATTTGAACTATGAATATATGTATTGTATGTATATGTTTGTATTGGACAAAATAAATATATATATGCGTATATGTATGAAATTATAACGACTACCACTTATTAAAACAAGGCGGAATGAAAATAAATATTCTCAAAAAAAATTTATTGTTATAAATTATAATTTTTTTCTTAGATGTATAATATTTTAATATATAATAATTCAAACTAGATTTAAGGGAATTTTTAATTAAGATACAAAAAAATAAATAGCTATATGTGGGAAGGTAATACGACAACTAGGTTGAACATACTGTAATATTTCGGCTAGGGTTCGAAATGATAAAACGTTATTCTGTTTCAAAACACTCTATTTATTATTATTTAAATAAAACTTTCAATCAATTCACAAACAATTTCACTTCTATTTCACAATCCAAATCTCTTATCTTTCACTTAGTAAGACTTAGGTCCTATTCCATCGCTTTCCAAAAATCAACTTATCGTCCGCAGTTTCTCATCCTGTATTTATACCACATAGTTCGGGTTCTAGTTCTTTCTCGTAACTTCTGGTTTGAAACTGGGGAAATACTGAACTCTCCAACGTGGAAAGTTTGTATGATCCTAAAACTATGCAACACTGGATCCTTGATTTAATCACATATATACCACAATATCCCCCTCCTAAACTTGTTCGTCCCGAACAAACTCTTCGACATTCTGCCCAATATAGCGATGTATTCGATCCACATGAACCACTTTCATCTTGCCTCTTCTTCGTTGAATGCGATAGAAAACATCGTTGATGCGTTTTACGACTTTATATGGTCCTTCCCAGTTATGAGGGTTATATAGCCACACTAGATCTCCTTCCTGGCATCCCGTTGTGGTCGCCTTGACATCATACCTCATCTTCATGCGGTCACTGGCTATTTTGATCTTATCCCTGGTTCTTTGGTGCACGTCCCTAAAAATCTGTCTGAGGTCTGCGACATAGTCGTCTGCATTTCTGTTCTCTTCAGACGGCGGTGATCCAAACATCAATTCGCTAGGTAACCGGACTGTTGGACCGAAAAGGATTTCCGATGGAGTGTGATTTGTGGTGTTGTGAACTGCACTCCGATAGGCTAATAGAAACATTGGAATTTGCCTATCCCAATCGCATTGCTTGTCGCCAACCACCTTTGATAGGTGTTCATTCAAGGTTCTGTTGAAGCGTTCCACCATCCCGTCCGATTGTGGGTGGAGCGTGTTGTTCTTGTCTTTTTAATCCCGAATAGCTCGCACACTCCTTGGAAAATCTTGGACTCGAAGTTGCGCCCTTGATCTGAGTGCAATTCCATCGGTACGCCGAATCTGCTCACCCAGTTGTAAACGATCTGCTCAATCACGGTTTTGGCTTCCTGGTTAGGGATAGCAAAAACCTCAGGCCACTTGCTGAAGTAATCCATAGCAACAAGAATGTAGCGATTTCCATTTTCGGTTTCAGGAAACGGTCCTGCAATGTCAACTGCGATTCTCTCGAATGGCGCTCCAACGTTGTATTGCTGCATTTTGCCGTGATTTTTAACCCTCGGGCCTTTACTGGCGGCGCAGGTGACACACTTTCTGCACCAATTTTCGACATCGTCCTTGGCATGCACCCAATAAAAACGTTCTCGCACCTTTTATAACGTCTTATTCACTCCCAGGTGACCTCCGGATATTCCATCGTGCAGTTCCCTTAGCACGTCACTGACTCTCGACCTTGGCACAACGAGCTGCATCACAAACGACTTTCCATCCGAGCTTTCCCACCTTCGCCTCAAAACACCATCTTGAATATGAAGAGAGTCCCACTGTGCCTAGTATGCCTTTAGTTCTGGACTTTTATTGGATATTTCCTGCCAATCAGGTTTTTCTTCGTGTTCTTTCCAAGCGAGTATTGGCTCGATATCCGGATCCTCTTTTTGGGCGTTTCGCATTTCACTTTCATTCCAACCGTCAGTGGGCTCATCTTTTAGCCGTTGAGTGGATACCGCATCTTTTTCTTCTTGTCGTGCGCAATGTTTGCAATCAGATTTGCAAGGTCGCCGAGACAGAGCATCCGCATTATATTGAAGGGTGCCCTTACGGTGCTGTATGTCGTAGTCGTTACTGAATACTGTCCTAAGGCATGCGGCATTCTCATTCCCGTACATCATCGGAATCTCAACGTTCCTGTACTTAAGTACATGAGTTCCAGTGTCAAGCACTACATTATACGCCTTCATAAAGTCAAGTCCAATGATGCACTCGTAGCGTATATCGGCCACTAGGAATACGTGGGGGAATGTTAGTCCTGCCAGATTGATCGCAACAAGAATCTCTCCATACACCTTCGCCGTCGCTCCTGTTACTGTTTCCAGACAATTGCTACTGGTATTGTGTAGCCATGAATCAGGAGCGATGTCCCTTCTTATAATGGAAGCGGTGGCACCGGTGTCAATGGTGGCAACGCATTTATTCTGGCCAATGTGGGCTTCCACTGTAAGACTCTTGTTACTTCGTTTTGTTTGGGAGACTTGGATTTTGATACTGGGGGCGTCGATTCCAGAAACCGACTTCTGCCCCTCAAAGTGGGTCCTTACACGTATCCCCGCCTGTCGACTTGCTGATACACTGCTTGCAGTGTAGATGTTTTCCCTGCTACATGCTTCTTTGTTACGCATCCCAGCAGCGCATTGTGAACAACTGCGTTCTTTAAGTGGAGCCCAGCACTGACGCTGCAGATGTCCTATTTTGTTGCAGTTCCAGCAACGGACTTGTCCTGCATGTGCACTGTTCCGCTCCACGACGTCTGTTCGTTGGCATGAGCATTCGACGGTTGTCACTTCTCTCACGCGGTGGATTCCTTGTGATGCTTGGTCGGCAGCTTTCATCGTCAGGGCAAATGCTAGGGCCTCAGGAAGGGTTCGTTTTCCAGCCATTCTTACAGCCATTTGCAACTGCCTATCTTCAAACGCTTGGGTAAACGCCTCTACAGCCATTTCGTTGATAAGGTCTTCTCCGGCATTAGGATAAGATAAATGCGCCAACCGTTCGATATCGGCCTGCAACTGCTGAAGTGTTTCGCCCCTCTTCTGGAATCTGCTGCGCAGTTGGACTCTGTATACCTGCTGCATATGGTCATTTCCGAAGCGCATTTCTGTGGCTTTAACCAAAGCGTTGTAGTTGAGTTGCTTATCTTCTGAGATGGTTTGCAGCAATTCCGCAGCTGTACCTCTCAGTGCCAGCGTGAGCGCAATCGACTTTTCTCCGTCGTCCCAGTTGTTGGTCATGGCAGCTGCTTCAAATTGTCTTCTATATATTGGCCATGATGTTTGGCCATCGAAAACAGGCGGTTGCATCTCTTTCCTTCTAGAGCAGTCTGTAGAAATTTCTCGGACCTTCTGTTTCTTTACTCTCTCTAGTTCTTCAGCAAGATTCTCAATATTGTTTTCAACCTTCTGGAACTGTTCCTCGACTTTCACGAGCTGTTCCTGGAATTCGGTTCCAACCTTTGCGAGATTTGCCTCGTGCATATTTAATTTTTGATCGATTATTTCGAATTTCGCTTCTAGAGAATTCTTGAACTCTTCAACAGTGTCTTTCTGCGCGGCAACAATGGAATTCTTCTGTTCTTCAAACTTTGCATCCATCCTTCTCCTGTCTTCTTCTAGAGAATTCTTCTTTTCTTCTAGAAAATTCTTCTGTTCTTCAAACTTAGAATCCATACTTCGACTTTGTTCTTCTAACTTAGAACTCAATCCAAGGAGCAATTCTATCATGGCAGACATGTCAACCCCTGTGCTTACAAGCTCCTCTTCTACGTCGAACAAAATGGATTTCGGATCTTTTCCATCTTTTTCGATCGCTTCTTGTAGCCGAAGAATCAAATCACTTTTCCCTCCAGCTGCGGAGAGATTCCGCTTCTCTAGCTCAATTTTCAGCTGGGGTATACTTAGCTCCAGCAATGTAAGTGCCATTTTTTTTTATTTTATTTTTTGTTTTTCACAGCACTCAGAATAAGTTTTATCCCATTTCTGACACCAATGTAATATTTCGGCTAGGGTTCGAAATGATAAAACGTTATTCTGTTTCAAAACACTTTATTTATTATTATTTAAATACAACTTTCAATCAATTCACAAACAATTTCACTTCTATTTCACAATTCAAATCTCTTATCTTTCACTTAGTAAGACTTAGGTCCTTTTCCATCGCTTTCCAAAAATCAACTTATCGTCCGCAGTTTCTCATCCTGTATTTATACCACATATGTCGGGTTCTAGTTCTTTCTCGTAACTTCTGGTTTGAAACTGGGGAAATACTGAACTCTCCAACGTGGAGAGTTTGTATGATCCTAAAACTCTGCACCACTTGATCCTTGATTTAATCACATATATACCACAATACTATACGTAATATACTGTATACTAAAATAAGCACGGAAAATTCTTCGGCCTTCCTATTGTTTGATTCCTGGTAATTTATTTTAGTTTATATAGTAATAAATGGATGTAACTATTTTTTCTTTTTATACATATTCTGCTAATTTTTTTTGACACGGATAAAAAAGAGTGGCGATCATGATATATTTGGTCGTGATCGCTTCAGTTTCGCCTCTTGTTTGGCTTTTCTCGTTCCTAAATAAATCAAATTGTTTTCTCTATATTTTTTTCGTTTTGCTGCATATAATTCCTAACACTTACCTTAAATTTCCTTACCACAGATTAGACTTCGGGTTTTAGTTATCCATTACGGAAACGTTAGACCTTGGGATCGTCGAGCGAGGATCCTTGTCGTTATATCTAGCTCGCTGGGGTTGAGTAGTCCAAATATCTGCTCGGAATTTTTCTTTGCAGAGTTTGTGACGAAGCGAGTGCAGTAGGCAGTTATCCTGCTTTAATTAGCCGTATATATATATATATTTGCATTAAAAATACATGAATGTAAACGTCACAGGGCTGACAATAATCATGATAAAATTTCCCTTGTGGGGCATTGATTTCAACATTGCTGCTCTTAATATTTCACTGATCTGACATATCTGTCAAGTAACAACGTTTCAAGTTCGCAAGGCTCTGCCAAAAATATTTAACATACGAAAGTTTAACGCATCAAAACCAATCGAAGTGATCGAGAACTATACATGGACTTCATAGAAGCCCAGCATATTGAAATTCACGTAATTCGTAACATCCAAGATAACCAAATACTCGTACATCGTAGGAATTGAATGTGGTAAAGATACGGTATATGAACAAAAGAAAAATTGGTCAAACTTCACCGGACGATACCCCAGTACCAAAAAAGCCTCTAAAAATGTCACCTCTCAGTGAATTGAGCATACGCGAGTTTGAACCAATTTTGGAAGCCAAATCGGATAATTTAGCCACCAAAGCAGATTTTACAACTGTGGGTGAAGAGTTAAAGGTTCTGCGAACTTAAAACTTAGAACTGTGTGCAAAACTGTGTCAAAGCACTGGGAAGGCGATGCGCGCAAATAGAGGATCTTTACGAGGGCGTGGGGCAGAAAGAGAGGGACGGGAACGTCATTTGCCATGTAAATGTCCAACCCGGAAAAGATTGCAAAGAGGAATTAAAAGCAGTTTGTAGGAATGTTTTCGAAATGCCCAATGAACTAAGCGACTGGCAGGTCAAGGATATCCGATCTAATAGTGGCAAAACCAGAATCTTTTTGCTGCGGGTTAAGGTGGATGAGGTCGGGTTGTTGCTTAGGAATGGAAATTGCTGCATAACTCGGGAATATCCGTCCGAAAAAATTATTCATAGTATATTGCCACAAAACGTCACAAACTGATTGCTATACGAATTGCGATCAAAGAATGTTCTCCGGCTGCAAATATTGCTATGCGTGACTACAGGCTTTATATGGACAATAAACTGTTGACTTGGGACGCGGTAGATGGATGTCTGTACGGATACCGAAAATAAAAGAGGGAAGGAAAACATTTTAATTTTTTTGGGAGAATATCATTTTCATTGAACTTTCTTTGTCTAATATGGAATGGTTTTATATTATCCCTGTATATTTGAACTACAACAACTGGCTCAATAACTACAACAAACTTTCTAATATATTGCAAGGATTTGGAAAAGACAACATTTTGTTGATTGGTGATTTCAATGGGCGAACAGGGTCTGAGCAAAGCGACATGGGAGATTTGAGAATGGAGTACAGAAAGTCCAAGGATGAGCAGTGCAATGCGAAAGGCGCTGGTGTAACAATTTTGTTCTAACAATTATAAATGGTACCTGATTGGGAGACAAGGATGGTGAATTAAAGATTTTGCTGTGCATACTTTGCCATACTCAGATTACATGCCAATAGTAGTTACAGCTAAACTCAACCAACTAGAAGATGTTAGCTCTGTGATTCTTAAACTACTCCCAAGACTAAAATTGAAAACAGTGAACTAACAGCATACAGGAATTCATTGGATCAAAACCTGGAAGAAACAACAAGTATCGTTGGAAGCGGAGAAATAAATTTGGTGGTTCTGATGACAGTGGTTGGTTTTCGTCCTCCTTATTTGTATACTAATTTTCTTTGGTTAGTCAATGAACTCCCTTTTAGAACCAAATAACAGAGATTCGATTGACGGCGGTATAGATAAATCTTGCATGCAATGATTAGAGTACTTGGTTCGCAGCGCAATGGGTTGAAAGTTTGCCATTTGAACGCACAAAGCTTGAATCCAAAATTGGACGAATTTCGGTATTTATTCATAAAGTCTGGCGTTGATATTTTTTGTGTTTCTGAGACATGGTTTGATCCGGAGTTGTGCGATAAAATTTACGAGGTCGACGGTTACAAATTATTTCGTGCTGGCAAGTATGGGCGATCGGGTGTGGGAGCCGCAATGTATGTAAGAGATTGCATTAGATGTGATCTCGTTCATAAATCGCACCTTGACTGCCCCTGTAATATCTTTTCGTGAAGATTACTTGCAGTTCATCGCAAATACTTATCTGCACGGCCTACAGACCCCATAAAAATTTCGATATTGCACCACTGCTTGTTAGCTTGGAACAGAATTCTTGTTTAACTTCTCAGATCGTACTCTGCGGGGACCTTAATTGTAATCTTCTGCACAATAGCACCTCAGCACCTATAATCGGCTCCATGAACTCTCTAGGCTTATCCCCTGTCAACTCCTCGGCAGCAACTCACTTCACCAGTAGCTCTAGCAACTTACTTGATGTCTTTTTTGTTAACGATCCCGAACAAGCTCTACTTTATAATCAACTTCTTGCACCTGGTTTCTCCAAACACGACCTCATCTTCTTAATCTACGATTTTGAAGTACAGGAAAATGTTAAACAACTCCAATATAGCGATTTTAGATCGATTAACCAAAATAGTCTATTAAGTCACGTTCGTGAAATCGACTGGGGCAGAATCTATAGGCTCACCTCAGTCAATGATCAACTTTCGTTTTTGAGCAGCAATATCGGGCAGTTATTCGAAGCTCATGTTCCATTACGCAGGAGGGTAATTTCTCATACAGTTCCCTTATGGATAAATCGGGATATCACTGAGCTGATTGTCAGGAGAAACATAGCGTACTCTAGATGGACGTTGTGTAGAATTCCAGAGCTACATGCAATCTACTCCACCATTCGGGATAAATTTTTGCATAAAATTAGATTGGCTAAACAAAATTATTACGCAAACCACCTCAACCCTACGGGTTCTAATAAGAATGTCTGGAAGAATTTAAGAAATTTAGGTATCGGTAAACAAAACCACAAGGTCCCCGACAACATTGATTGTAATCTTTTGAATGCAAAATTTCTGGATCTAAACAAAACCAGTTCAAACGTACCTGCTGATTTGTTTCCTGACCCACCCGAAGAAGCTGATAGGACCTTTAGCCCTTCCTTGCTTGATGATACTGATGTTGTTGCAGCATTACTGTCAGTAAAATCAAATGCCATAGGTTTGGACAATATAGATCCCAGGTTCGTTAAACTGCTTTTACCCTTTATTTTGCGTTGACTCACACATCTATACAACTCTATCTTAACAACCTCTGAGTTCCCAGCTGATTGGAAAAAAGCCATGATTATTCCAATTCCGAAGGGTGGCAGCGGTTCAGTAAATCTTAGACCAATTTGTATCTTACCGTTTTTGTCAAAGGTTTTTGAAAAAGCAATTTCAAGACAGATACAAAGGTTTCTCGATGGTAAACTAAAAAGCTTGTTTCGCTTCTCTTCAACCCCAACCAAGCTTTTTCAATCATACCTTACAGGGAGACACCAATGTGTCGTTGTTGGAGATAAGACGTCAGGTCTTCTCTCAGTGTGTAGTGGTGCACCACAGGGATCAATTTTAGGCCCTCTTTTTTTTGTACTTTACATTAACGATCTTCCCCAGGCGGTCAGACACTCCACTGTCCTCATGTTCGCCGATGATGTGCAGGTTTTTATTAGTAGCCCACCTGCTGAACTTTCCCAGGCATCAGAAGCAATGAACGACGATTTGTATTGCATACAGCAGTGGGCACAGAGTAATAATCTGAGTCTGAATCCAGCTAAATGTAAATCGATTGCCATAAACCGTACCAAATTAGATAGGTCACTGCTTCTGCAAATCAAACTAGGTGACTCCGTGATCCCATACGTTGAAAAAGTAAGGAATCTTGGAATCATCTTTAATGACACGCTTACCTGGTCCGCCCACATAAACGCTCCCATTGGTAAAGTTTATGCTGCAATTCGCGTTTTATGGGCTTCAAAAAACCTAGCCCCTATTAAAACCAAAACTTTACTGGCTAAAGCTCTTCTTCTTCCTACTCTGCTGTACTGCTGCGAAGTTTATTGTAACACCGACCCTAAGTCGTTAAGAAATTTAAATGTAATATTTAACAACATTACCAGATACATTTACAATCTTCGACGTTATGACTACGTATCACAACACTCAATAAAAATCTTTGGCTGTTCCTTACTAAACTTTTTGAAATTCAAAGCTTTGTGTTGCATCCACCAAGTCATGCGTACTGGCCAACCAGACTATCTATGTAGAAAATTGGACTTTCCAGTTTCGCAGCGATCGCATGTGATTATCCAACCAAGATACTCCTGCTCGGCATCCGAACGCACTTTCATTGTTTATACCACACGTCAGTGGAATTCTCTACCAATCGAAATAAGAAGCATCGCAAATCACCGCACTTTTAGAACCTCCCTCCTGAAATTCCTTTCATCGTCCTAGTCTCCCTGGAATTTCGATAACATATGAATTATAAACGCATTTTCTTACTTTCCTTCTATCTATGTACATTTTTACTTTAAATACTCTTTTGAATTTTGTTAAGCCTTATGCTAACTACGAGAAATCATTCTTTTTGTGTAAGGTATGTTTAATAAATAATAAATAAAATAAATAAATAAAAATAATTAAGAAATCCAATCCAAGAATGATTGATAGCAGAAGTAGCCGACCCCAATCACAACAAGCAGACTGGTTTGACAAAGAATGCCACGCAAGCAGAAACAAAACTTTTAGTAGATTAAAATTATTCAAGAGGTTTGGAGGAGATTTCTTTCGAAAGTGGTACCTAGAAGCAAACAAGCAGTATAAGGTGTTGAGTCATAAAAAAAAGAAGAGTTTTTCGAAAACGAAGCCATAAAACTAACGGCCTGCAGAAACTCCAAAGAATTCTGAAATTAATTTAGGAAATTCAACGGCGGCAAATCTCAAATTAGTAAAATAAATTGAAACATTAAAAGGGCACTTCCAAGGTTTGTTGAATCAGCCAATACTTTCTGCTCCCTTTTTATACGCACAGCCATGTTTTGAGGATGACATTTTGGACGCGTGAATAACCCACATAGAAGTTAAATCGGCGCTGCAACAAGGCAGCAGGTACTGACAGGATACCAACGGAACACTATAAATATTGTACTGATAGTTTACTAGAGGCTCTTACAGTAGAAGTCAATAGAATTTTGGACAGAGGTGAAGTTTCCAAAGACTTCAAGGAAGCAATCGAATTTATCCCTTACTCAAAAGGGGGACGTGAACGACGTAGCAAATTACCGAGGAATTGCCTTTCTGAACTCGAACACTCAAATTTTCACATCGATTTTGCAAACTCGATTAAAGGAATGGATACAAGTAAAAGACTCCTCAGTGAATTTCAAGCTGATTTCCGGGCAGGCTACTAACTATAGATCAGATTTTCACCCTGTCAAATATAGCACATTCTTACACCGAAAGAAAGAAAAAACTTCTTGGACTTTTCGTCGATTTTAAGGCAGCTTTCGACACAATTGATCACAGTACCTTATTTTACAAGCTTGAAAAATGAAATGTCATACAAATTTATTAAAATAATTCAGAGCATGTATGCAGGCACAACGTCGATTGTTCGGAGAACTTCAAGGCTTGTGGAGGGCTTAAGCAAAGATGTGGACTCAGCCCAGATTTGTTTACATTGTTTATCGATGATTTGTCTGATTTTTTACCAACGGGAATTACTTTTGCTGGAATTCTCATAAAAGTACTGATGTATGCTGATAACATCGTTATGCTGGCAGAGTCAGCGGAAGCTATGCAGTTGTCGGTTTATGACTCCTGGAATATTGCAGCACATGGAATCTGACGGTTAATTTCAGTAAATCTGAAATGATGATTTTTCGAAGAGGTCATGGACAGGAAATTGAAACTGTGAAGCAATACTAATATTTAGGTGTACCGATTTCGAGCGATGGAACTTTTGAAAACATATATCCAATAAACTGGCAAGTTCTACAAACGCCATGAGCGCAACTTGGAAAAATTGTTTAAGTAGCAGTCTCATCCAGCCAAGCACGAAATGTAAAGTTTTTGAAGCTACTGCCAAATCCATATTATTCTATGGAGCGCAGACATGCGGTTTTGTGGAATCGAACTCTGTAGAAAAGCTGTTAAGAAGGTTTTAAAACGACTTTTTAGGCTACCACAGACTACACCAAACTATACTATATGTTATATGCAGAAACAGGGTTATCTCCACTTTACATAACCACGCTTAGGCTGCATTTTGAATATATTTTGAAGATATTGTCATGGAGAAGAATTCCGAGAAAAGTGTGTTGCGGTAAATTTTCCCGCAACAAGGTTTACCCTCTCCCTTGTGCTTCTCCCTTCGTTCCCCCTTTTCTTTGAGTGGGAAGACCGAGCTCTGGCGGAGGTGGAGGGCAGTCATGGTCCCATCAGCCATTGGCCCACCGACCACAGACCTCGGAAAGGACCCACATAGGTTCACGGGCGGTTATCTCCGCAGAGGAGGACGAGGTGGTTCGGTCGGTGAAGCCCTAAGGACGGTAGGGAGACTCACGACGAACCAGGAACCCAGGGTGCGACAGGAGGTCCACCAAGGTCACCGTTGTCGGAGCCCGTAGGCTAGACGGGAGACTCGCAACGGGCAGCATCAGACAGGACGTCTGAAAGTCATCGACGGGTGGGGACGGACGGTCCTTGTAAGCCAGACACCCCAACACGATGATGATGGGTGGGGGAGGACGATCCCTGGAGCTTACACCCCAACGACAGCCTTAGACACAAAGGCTCCAGGAGTTCCACATCCTACAATCGATGTGGAGACAAACGGCATCGCATCTCGAAATCGATGTGGATGCAGAAAATGCTTAAGGGGGAAGAGATGACGATCTCTTTTGAAGCTACACCCCCAACGTGGGAGCTACGGAGGAGCGACGGTGGTGTGTAGGCGGACAGCCAGCATAATCGAACACATCCCAACGACGCACCAGCTGTAAAAGTCAGGTTCGATGGGTGAAGGGACGACGACCCCTTTAGAACCAGCACCCCACCGATGGAGCACCAAGGGAGCAGCAGAGGCTGTAGGCGGACGGCCAAGTTACGAGACAGCCTCCAACGTGGGAACATAAAAACATTAATAAAAATAACAGAACCAAAAACAATAAACCACCTCAAATATAAACAATGACAACAACTATAAACAATAACAACAACAAAAAAAAAATAACAACAACTATAAACAATAACAACAACAACAATAACATAAACAAAAACTACACAATAATATCAAAATAAAAATCACAACAAGATACCAGGCGGGCAGAAGGGCCCACAACATAAACAAACGAAACGAAAACAAAGCAAAAATAAAATAAAATACGTAATTATGTAAGGAATGACCCGCTATTGGTCAGTCCCCCCATTCCCCCCAAATCTGAACGCCGATCCACCGGAGTAAGTAGGGAACCGGGGTAATATATCACAGAGACACATATACTTAGCTTTGGTTGGGGCGGCGGTTTAGAGAATGGCTAAACCGGGGTATAATCAGATTAGGATTATACCCACACAACCTTCCTCCTTCGTCCCAACACTCCATTGACCTTCGATCATACTTTCTTTCTCCTTCGCGTTTGTTGTTGTTTTGCAATTTTGTTTAGTTCGATGGGGGAAAATTAACCGGGGATCAGCAATGAGAGAAACATTGCTTCTCGCAATTTTTAGTTCCAGTGTCTAGGGAAATAGCTAGGCATAGCTAGGATCCACGAGCTCTCATAAACTCGCTCAGTGGAGTTCCCAGTTATCACTGGAAGTGGGAGAGAACTCAGTGTCTGAGGAGTTTAGAATGAGAGTGTACAATTGGAAACAATTGGAATGTGTGAGAGGCCTAGTTGGACACGGGAGCACACACTAGCAAAGTTTGCTAGTTGTGTAGCTGGAAACCCCGTTGTTGGGTTCACTAGAGCCAAATGAATGTGTGTGTGAGTGAGTGTGAGAATGCGTGTGAGAATCTGTCGAGAGCTTGTGGAAAGGAAAAGATCTGGAAGTCACTTTTTTGACGACCAGCAATCAAAGAGGGTCAGCTTGGAGGTTTTTTTATTCGTGCGATTTGTTTTTGTTATTGGGAATTGCGAAAAGCAATTTTTCTTTTTAAGTTAAAAGGTGGTTAGAGTAGTTTTTTTTTTTTTTCTAAAATCGCGAGTTCGTTATAAAAAAAAAAAAAAAAGGAAAAGAGACAAGGACTATAAGGAGAAAGGAAGTGGATCGGGATAGAAAAAGGAATAGCAGGACGGAGAGGGAAGGTGCAGAACCGCCAGGAGATAGAAATTCAGCTAAGTATAGTGTAGTGTAGTGAAAATTAATTAATCGTTAATTGAAAAGAAAAATAAAACTCCGGTAGGCCGGGCGTGCGTGGAAAATTCTCGAGAAAAGACGAGACACGCGACCCGTTAGTTTGTTGTTGAATCGTTCGGGACTTTTTAAATAGCGGGTCACTCTAGCGACGAGTGTACCGCTAGGTAAATTTTAATAAATCGTCGTGCTCCAACGGAGCATTTATAACGTGTAGAAAATCCCATCTTTTCTTTCGTTGTTTCCGTTTTTTTTTGGGGAAGTATTTTCTTTTTCTTCTTTCTTGTCGGTTTCGTGATTTTCCCCAAAAATCACGTGGCGCTCAACGGTTTTTTTTTGTGATTTTGTTGCCCAGGTTTAGCTGCCATCAAAGCGCTACCTGGAGGTGATTCGAACCCGGGTTGGAACAGTTGGTTCCAAAGTTATTTTTGATTCGGGGCATCGGTAATTGTCGCCGGGAATCAATCTTAACAATTGGCGCCCAACGTGGGGCTTTGTTTTGAAATTTTGTTTGCCGGTTTTTTTTATTTATTTGTTTTGATTTTATTTCACCCGTGGTTTTTTCTCATTCGTTGTTTTATTCGATAAAATCTGTCGCGGAGTTCTTGGTAATAATTCGGTTCGCGGGAAATTCTGTTAAGTCGTTAGGGAAGAGTTGTTTGTTTGTGTTGTTAGTTTGAGAACTGTGATACTTTTGTGCTTTTTTTTTAGGAGTGCAACAGTTGAAGTGCAGGCGCAACAAGTGCAGCAGTGCAACAAGTACAGGAGTACAATTGAGGAATCAGGGAATAGGAAGTACCTGTGGGAATTAAGTAGCAGAAGCTAGTTAAGGATTTCCTTACACCTGGGCAAGTACCAGGTTCACAAGTAGGTGGCATTTTTTTTTGTTTTGTTTTTTTCTCTCGGGTTTTCTTGAGCGCGAATTTTCTTGTAATTACCCCAAGTGGGAAGTTTTTTTTTCAATTAAATACATTCGGATATACCTACATATAAAAGACATTCGCTGCAAACGAAAAAAAAAAAAAAAAAAAAAAAAAAAAAAAAAACCATATATATTTAAATATACATACCTACATACATCACAATACACATTAGTAAACACACTAATTATTTACATTCAATTTTAAATTCGTTTTGCGGTTTTGGTTTTAATTCTTTTTCCAAATATATACCCCTTACAAACATATATTATACTTACTTATACATTATATTATACATACATATATATACAAACATATATTTATATCTACATATAAACATATATATATATATTTGGTTTTGCGTTTTTTTTGCCTTTTCCTTCAGTGGGGTTTATTTTATCTGTTTGTGCGAATCTGTGTGGTTATTTTTTTTTGTGTGCAATTTTCATTGTTTCCCTCTCGTTTTGGGGCGTTTCACGAATATTGGTCGGTTGTGAGGTTGCAGTGTGACCAGAGACTTTTTGTTGGATTTCCTTTTTTTTATCCTTACTTATACGTGTTTTTTTCGGTTCGTTTTCCTAGGTTTTGAATTTTGGGTTTGTCAGTTTGGTTTTTTTGGTTTTAATTTTTTTAATTGCGTGGGCTTTGTTTTTACATCGGTGGTGAGTTTTTTGTTGTTTTTTTTATTCTCGTAAAAGATTTCAAAGGTTTTGACAACGTGGGTTTTACTTTGGTTTATTTGCTGTTGTTTTTTTAGGAGTTTTTTTTTCTCTTCGTTTTCTTTCTTAAATAAAGATGCCCTTCGCTATCAACAGACTCTCTGTGGACGAGATGGCATACGAGATGGAGTCTCGCGGCCTTCCGATTGGCACCCTGGACGCCATGAGGAAGTCCTTGAGGTCCGCTCGTATGCTAGAGCGCAGAGGGTCGTTGAGTTCAGGCCCGGCCTACAAATTCACCTTTGTAGAGGACCGAGATGCTTTATTAGCGAAGATAAAGCAGATAGAAGAGCTCTTGGAAGAGCCTCCAAGTAATCCTAAGTCGAAGGAATACTTGAAGGTTCTTACCAAAATCGAATGGGCTCTTAGTAGGTTGGATAGGGCGAGAGACACTTCTCCTGAGGAGATTGAGGAGAAGTGTACTCTCCGACATAGGCTAATCGTACTAGCCGGGGAATTGGCCGGTGGTACGGAAGAGGATTCGGATGATGAGGACGAGGTAGGCGACGAGGACGAGCAAGAGCCAACGTGCTCGAGGCTCGTCAAGACCCGAGCATCACAGCCATCGAGAGGGGAACCACATACACAACAAGATGGGATCCGGCATAAAAGGTCGACCTACCTGCAGCAACAAGCTTCGGACAGAACACCAGTCCGCGCTGTGAGGTCACCAGTGACGCCTGCCGTTGCGGAAGAAACCGGGTTCTACGCAACCACTGGTGAACACAGCGAGCGCTTGCCGATTGCGAGGTGGGAGAACCTGGCCAAGTGGGATCTGAAGTTCACGGGGGAACGCTGTGGTGCCTCGGTGAATTCATTCTTGGAGCGGGTGGAGGAGCTCAGTCAAGCGCGAGGGGTGACTGAAGCTCAACTGTTTAGGTCGGCGGTCGAACTTTTTACAGGGAAGGCGCTTATTTGGTATAGGGCGATTAGGTTGTCGGTCTGTTCGTGGCAAGAGTTGGTGGCGGAACTGAAACTGGAGTTTCTTCCCCCCAACTATGATGATCTTCTGCTGGAGGAAATCAGACATCGTACCCAGGGAAGTAGTGAATCAATAGGGGTATATGTAGCGGTTGTGCAAAATATGTTCGGCAGGCTTTCGGAACCGCTAACGGAGCGGCGAAAGCTTGCCATAATTCAAAGAAACCTGGCCCCCTTTTACCAGCAACAACTTGGGCTGGCAGACCCGAAGTGTGTTGCAGATTTGGTGAGATTGGGTCGAAGGTTGGAGACGGTGCGGGCCAACGTAGAAACGTTTGCTCCGCCACCGAATCCGAGGTCGCGTCGGTTGATGGAACCAGATCTGGCTTACATCAACGTGGAGGAACCACAAGTTTCAGTTGTCAGGGAGGACAACCAACCGCGTGCACCCATCCGGTGCTTCAACTGTAATGGGGAAGGTCATTTTGCTACGACGTGTTCAGCTCCTAGGCGCTGCTACGGGTGTGGAGCGCAAGGAGTGACACGGCGCCAATGCCGACGTTGCAATAACACGTCGGGAAACGCGCAACGGACTTCCGGGTCAGCAGGACGGGAGCGCCGGCGCAAGTAGGGAGTAGGTCGCCTGCTGGAGATCGGTTGGGAAGCTCGATAGTTCATTTAGGTTTTAGCTTGGAGGCAAACGGGAGGGATAGGCGTCCATATGTAGGAGTTAGCATTTATGGTATAGGAATGTTAGGTCTTTTAGATAGTGGCGCTTCTCGCACTATAATAGGGGGTGAGGGATGGAAAATTATTAAGGATTTAGGGCTTAGTTTAGGTAAAAACTAGGTCAGGTCCGTCGCTTTAGCTGACGGAAAAAGTATAGATGTCGTGGGGGTTGTGTCTCTACCAATTGAGGTACAAAGTCGGTCCGTTTACATAGAATGTCTCGTTATCCCAGCGATACCACACACCGTGATCCTTGGTGCAGATTTTTGGGCACTATCGGGAATCGTCCCGGATCTAAGATCACGAGTGTGGAGCTTCTCGAGCCAACAGTCGGTTGCCTCGATTACCGCTATTCGCGAGATCTCTGAGCTGGACGTCGCCGAAGCTGGGCAGTTGGAAGCTTTGGTCGACGGTGTTTTTAAGTCGATGCCCGAGGGATTGGGGTGTACTCATTTGGTAGAACACAAGATTAGGACGTCGGCAGAACCTATAAAACAACGCTATTACCCTGTATCGCCTGCGATGCAAAAGCATATTGATAAGGAGCTAAACGAGATGCTGGAGGCGGGTGTTGTCGAGAAATCGAACAGTCCGTGGGCATCTCCAATAGTCCTTATCAAGAAGAAAGATGGGTCATTTAGGTTCTGCGTCGACTTTAGGAAATTGAATAGGGTCACAGATAAGGATGCTTATCCATTGCCATTTATATCAACGACATTGGATAAGCTTAGGGACGCCAAGTATTTGACGTCATTAGATATTAAGTCGGCCTACTGGCAGATCCCCATGGAGGAGAGATCGCGCCCACTCACAGCCTTCACGGTTCCGAATAGAGGCCTTTTCCAGTTTAAGAGAATGCCTTTCGGGTTACACAATGCGCCTGCTACGTGGCAGAGATTTATAGACAGCATCTTAGGTGCTGATCTAGAGCCACACGTATTTGTGTACCTGGACGATATTATTATCGTCACAAATACATTCGACCAACACCTTAAGATACTGGAGGAGGTCTTTAAACGATTGTGTGAGGCAGGGTTAAAAGTTAGTCGGGAAAAATGTAACTTTTGTAGGCCGTCTTTAAAATATTTAGGTTATGTAGTAGATAGGAATGGACTTCACGTCGATCCAGAGAAAGTAGACAGCATGGTTAGGATTCCCGCACCTAAAAGTGTGAAGGAAATTAGGAGCTTTATAGGGACAGTCTCGTGGTACAGACGTTTCGTGCCAAACTTCGCCGCTTTAGTTAGGCCTTTAACAGACTTGTTAAAGAAAAATAGGAAATTTATATGGACGGATGAGTGTGAGGAAAGTTTTAGGAAGGCGAAGGAATGTCTAGTTACGGCGCCCATTTTGACATGCCCAGACTTCGATAGGCCGTTCGTAGTTCAGACGGACGCCTCGAATTATGGAATAGGGGCCGTATTATCGCAGGAGTTTGATGATGGTGAGAAGGTTATCTGTTATCTTAGTAGGTCTCTTCAGAGAAGCGAGAGGAACTACTCTACCACAGAGAAGGAATGCTTGGCTGTCCTGTGGGCGATTGAGAAGTTACGACCATACATCGAAGGGGTTCGGTTTACGGTCGTAACTGATCATTATTCGCTGGTGTGGCTGAGCAACCTTAAGGAACCGCAAGGGAGATTAGGTCGATGGGCAGTGAGGTTGCAGCAGTTTGATTTTCAGATAATCCACCGAAAGGGGAAAGAGCATGTAGTTCCCGACATGCTTTCGCGAGGAGTCCCGGAGTTGGCTGGGATCTCAGAAGCGGATCAGGACCCCTGGATTAGGAAGATGATTGCGGCAATAGAAGCTAACCCGTTAGCCTACCCCTTGTGGAGAGTAGAGGGGGGCAAACTCTTCAAGTTTGTTAAAGCTAGGAACGTAGTAGTTTATGATGATAACGATAACGAGTGGAAACAAGTAGTAGGAAAGCAAGGTAGATTAGGGATTTTACAGGCGTGCCATGATAACCCATTAGCGGGTCACATGGGCGTCCGCAAAACGGTTGCGAGAATAGGAGCTAGGTACTACTGGCCGAAGATGCGGTCAGAAGTAACAAAATATGTAAAGAATTGTAGAGTTTGCCAACAAGTTAAGCCGGTGAATGAGCGACCCGCTGGTCTGATGGTCGAGAGGGTAGGTGTGTCTAGGTGTTGGGAAATGGTTTGTGTGGATCTGGTAGGCCCACTTCCCAAGTCCACTCGGGGTTACGCGTATATTTTAACTGTCGTCGATTATTTTTCAAAATTCCCTTTGTTGTTTCCTCTACGTTCGGCAACTGCGAAAGCAGTTTGTAGGGAACTAGAGGAAAATGTCTTTCTATTGTTCGGCGTACCCAAGGTTGTCGTTTGTGACAACGGTCCTCAGTTTAGGGGGAAGGAACTTAAGGCGCTTTGTGACTCTTATGAGGCACAAATTAGGTTCACGGCGCATTATCATCCGCAGGCGAATCCTGCGGAAAGAATAAATCAAATAATTAAGACAACGCTCAGAGCGTATGTCTCGGAAAATCACCGTCTTTGGGATTCGCAGTTGGCGAAAGTAGGGTGCGCGATTCGCACAGCCCAACACGAGGTGCTAGGGGTATCCCCGTTTTATGTTAATTTTGGGAGGGAGATGGTGACTCGGGGCACGGAGTTTGATGCCACGAGGAATTATCTCCAGAGTAGGTTAGGTAGCAAGGATAGCGTGATAGGTAGTAGGGACATAGTACCAGGTAGAGAGACCACAGGTACTATAGGTAGGGACTTAGAGATCGAAAGTAGGGAAAACGATAGGGTTGTTAGGGAATTAGATATACCGGAGTTAGGTAGGAGGTTTGAGATTTTGAGGAAGGATATACGTAGCAAATTGGCGGCGGCAGCAAAGAAGTCTGCGAAAGCATACAACCTCCGACGGCGAGATGTCCAATACCTCCCGAACGAGTTAGTATGGCGACGAAACTTCGTGTTGTCTGACGCAGCTAATTACTACGCGGCCAAGCTAGCGCCGAAATTTGTGGGACCATTCAGGATCCACAAACGTGTGTCAGCGTGGACATACAGTTTGGTGGATTCGACTGGTCAGAATAAAGGTACCTGGCACGCTAAGGACCTTAAGCCTTATAGCGATGAGCCAGAAGAGTCCTAAGTCCCAGTAATAGTAAAGTAGGATAAAGGACCGTTTGGGTCAGAGTTTGATTTAAGTTTTATAGGACTGGCAGTATTGGCCATGATGGAAATGTCTTCCAACTAACCTTTGGCCTCAGGAAATGGTTTGCGCTTCTGAAGAAGGCAAGCCCATTTCCTAGGAGGTGAGGGTGGGGTTTGTTGCGGTAAATTTTCCCGCAACAAGGTTTACCCTCTCCCTTGTGCTTCTCCCTTCGTTCCCCCTTTTCTTTGAGTGGGAAGACCGAGCTCTGGCGGAGGTGGAGGGCAGCCATGGTCCCATCAGCCATTGGCCCACCGCCCACAGACCTCGGAAAGGACCCACATAGGTTCACGGGCGGTTATCTCCGCAGAGGAGGACGAGGTGGTTCGGTCGGTGAAGCCCTAAGGACGGTAGGGAGACTCACGACGAACCAGGAACCCAGGGTGCGACAGGAGGTCCACCAAGGTCACCGTTGTCGGAGCCCGTAGGCTAGACGGGAGACTCGCAACGGGCAGCATCAGACAGGACGTCTGAAAGTCATCGACGGGTGGGGACGGACGGTCCTTGTAAGCCAGACACCCCAACACGATGATGATGGGTGGGGGAGGACGATCCCTGGAGCTTACACCCCAACGACAGCCTTAGACACAAAGGCTCCAGGAGTTCCACATCCTACAATCGATGTGGAGACAAACGGCATCGCATCTCGAAATCGATGTGGATGCAGAAAATGCTTAAGGGGGAAGAGATGACGATCTCTTTTGAAGCTACACCCCCAACGTGGGAGCTACGGAGGAGCGACGGTGGTGTGTAGGCGGACAGCCAGCATAATCGAACACATCCCAACGACGCACCAGCTGTAAAAGTCAGGTTCGATGGGTGAAGGGACGACGACCCCTTTAGAACCAGCACCCCACCGATGGAGCACCAAGGGAGCAGCAGAGGCTGTAGGCGGACGGCCAAGTTACGAGACAGCCTCCAACGTGGGAACATAAAAACATTAATAAAAATAACAGAACCAAAAACAATAAACCACCTCAAATATAAACAATGACAACAACTATAAACAATAACAACAACAAAAAAAAAATAACAACAACTATAAACAATAACAACAACAACAATAACATAAACAAAAACTACACAATAATATCAAAATAAAAAATCACAACAAGATACCAAGCGGGCAGAAGGGCCCACAACATAAACAAACGAAACGAAAACAAAGCAAAAATAAAATAAAATACGTAATTATGTAAGGAATGACCCGCTATTGGTCAGTCCCCCCATTCCCCCCAAATCTGAACGCCGATCCACCGGAGTAAGTAGGGAACCGGGGTAATATATCACAGAGACACATATACTTAGCTTTGGTTGGGGCGGCGGTTTAGAGAATGGCTAAACCGGGGTATAATCAGATTAGGATTATACCCACACAACCTTCCTCCTTCGTCCCAACACTCCATTGACCTTCGATCATACTTTCTTTCTCCTTCGCGTTTGTTGTTGTTTTGCAATTTTGTTTAGTTCGATGGGGGAAAATTAACCGGGGATCAGCAATGAGAGAAACATTGCTTCTCGCAATTTTTAGTTCCAGTGTCTAGGGAAATAGCTAGGCATAGCTAGGATCCACGAGCTCTCATAAACTCGCTCAGTGGAGTTCCCAGTTATCACTGGAAGTGGGAGAGAACTCAGTGTCTGAGGAGTTTAGAATGAGAGTGTACAATTGGAAACAATTGGAATGTGTGAGAGGCCTAGTTGGACACGGGAGCACACACTAGCAAAGTTTGCTAGTTGTGTAGCTGGAAACCCCGTTGTTGGGTTCACTAGAGCCAAATGAATGTGTGTGTGAGTGAGTGTGAGAATGCGTGTGAGAATCTGTCGAGAGCTTGTGGAAAGGAAAAGATCTGGAAGTCACTTTTTTGACGACCAGCAATCAAAGAGGGTCAGCTTGGAGGTTTTTTTATTCGTGCGATTTGTTTTTGTTATTGGGAATTGCGAAAAGCAATTTTTCTTTTTAAGTTAAAAGGTGGTTAGAGTAGTTTTTTTTTTTTTCTAAAATCGCGAGTTCGTTATAAAAAAAAAAAAAAAAGGAAAAGAGACAAGGACTATAAGGAGAAAGGAAGTGGATCGGGATAGAAAAAGGAATAGCAGGACGGAGAGGGAAGGTGCAGAACCGCCAGGAGATAGAAATTCAGCTAAGTATAGTGTAGTGTAGTGAAAATTAATTAATCGTTAATTGAAAAGAAAAATAAAACTCCGGTAGGCCGGGCGTGCGTGGAAAATTCTCGAGAAAAGACGAGACACGCGACCCGTTAGTTTGTTGTTGAATCGTTCGGGACTTTTTAAATAGCGGGTCACTCTAGCGACGAGTGTACCGCTAGGTAAATTTTAATAAATCGTCGTGCTCCAACGGAGCATTTATAACGTGTAGAAAATCCCATCTTTTCTTTCGTTGTTTCCGTTTTTTTTTGGGGAAGTATTTTCTTTTTCTTCTTTCTTGTCGGTTTCGTGATTTTCCCCAAAAATCACGTGGCGCTCAACGGTTTTTTTTTGTGATTTTGTTGCCCAGGTTTAGCTGCCATCAAAGCGCTACCTGGAGGTGATTCGAACCCGGGTTGGAACAGTTGGTTCCAAAGTTATTTTTGATTCGGGGCATCGGTAATTGTCGCCGGGAATCAATCTTAACAAGTGGCTAAATATGTGATCGCCCAAAAGTCTTACTGGTTCAAAAAATGGCTAGACCTAGCAGATTTTTGTAACTACACGGTAGAACTGACTGTTGAAAATACGTCAACATGGAGAGGGCAGTTATATCTACTATTACAAAATTTGAGAGAAAAGTTTCTTGATTAAGCCAAAGCTTCATGGCACCGGAATTATTACAGTCGCCTAGAATATAACCTTGAAACAAAAAATTACTTTCGAAACGACACAAGTATTGAATTCATTTCAATGATTTTCAAAGCAAGAGGAGAGCTGTTAAACATAAATTATATACCGCAAAGAGCAGACTTACCACTGACATGTTCTCTGTGCAACATGGAGGAAGGAGAGGAGATAAGGCATTGCGTGAAGCAATACTGGATTAAATTCGAAAAAGCTTTATGAATACTGTAAAATAAGTTTAGAATTTAGAAGAAGAATTATGGAGGAAGATTTCTAAAAGTATGCGTTAACTTAGTTTCTTTCATTTATATACGATTAATGTCGATCTGGCAGACGTCACGTCACGTCTACGTCATTGTCTTATTCAATATTGTAAAATATTTGTAAAACATTTTTTGATTTGATATAAAATTGAAATTGAATTGAATCGAATTGAATCGATTGAATATATCACTTTTGGTCATGTTGGCGGTGCTCGTTTTGATGACTTCATGAGAGCCAGCACATCAATACTGGTCTGGGGTTTCTATTGCATTCTGTTCATCTCGAATATACAACGGATTCAGTCGGTGTGGGTAATGTATATACTAATGGACACTTATCAGGGCAAAATAAACCCAATACTTCTTTCACCGCAGCAGTTAAGCAGGGAGATCTCGCTTATCGAAGGTCATGTCCCTGTGGCACTTCGCTTACCGATAGACTCTTTAGACTCACTTCAACTGATTAAATTAATGTCCATAAACCACATCATTTTTCATCTTAAATTCCCACTAATCAATAGAGAAATACTGGAAGTATTCAAGATTATTGTATAGATAATGGACAACAGCAATTTTATTACGATCAACCCAGATGCAACATATTTAATGATAAGTTAAAACTGTTACGAATACTACCCCCTAACAGAGCAAGACCTAGCCAGATATTTAGTAACTGCACATGCTACATTTCTGTGTGAACAAACAAAGCCATTCTACTACAAGGGCGTAAGTGCAAGTGCATGTGAGACCAATTTATTAAACAACCTGTCATTATTAAACAATTTTTCAAATCACCATCACCCTTTCGGCGGGCAATGGAAAACTCCCGAAAGTAAAATTGCCTACGAAAAAGCTTCTAAGGAGTGCCGTTCGGACTCGGCGATAAACCGTAGGCCCCGCTCAGATGTGACAAAAATGACAACATGAGCAACACAAATGAGTGTCAAGAAGCTAGGACATGGCCTATACCGGGCTGCCAGCGCCACAGTGTTTTGTTTGTGTCGTTGTTAAAGCAATGGGACAGGACAGAAACCCTAAAGAAATTCGAACTTGAATTCGGTGAACAAGTCCCAATGAATGGATTTACGCAGTTGGAACTAAGACCACAGTAGTGTTCTCCACCATTATCGCCTAGATCCGAATCTCCAACTTTGTAACTCGCGTTAATGCCTGCGCATAGTCATGCGCTGAGGACATTAGAATTAGAAGAGCGAGTTGATCTTAGACTCGCAGGACAGTAGCGAAAGGCTCTACCATATATTTAGAATAGGAACCAGTTTAAAGTATTGTACCTATAAAAGTAAAATAATGAATTAGTATAGTGAAGTTGTTTTATTTTATTCGGCAACTTTCCTCGTACCGCGGTACACTACTTCTATATTGGTGACGCAGACGAAGAAAAAAAAATTTAATCACCAGACACGCGGAAGTAGAATATAAAAGCATGGTTTTCCCAAAACCAACATTGTCAATAAGAAGCAACTTCTGAAAATAAAAAACCAAGCAGACACAGAGAAATTAAAGTTTCTCAGTGTCCACTGATAATTTGCTACATACGTGCAAATATACATATCTAATATCTAATTGCCATTGCGTATAACTGCATAACATATATTCACAGATCACCTTATCTCAAATCACCAATTTAAGTATATCTACAGTTTGAGTAAAATCCATGTCACAGTGGTCATCAGCCCATAAACTGGTTCATGACGTAATACACCAAACACAATTGAAAGTTCAGCATCTCATCAAGATTTTTTTCTCCTGGGGAACAACATCATTCTTCTCACAATCATTATTTTCATTATCATCATCATCAACATTCGTCATCATCATCAGATCGTCATCACAGGATTCATTTGTCATTTACATCCTAGTGCTTACCATACCTATATATGTACGAGTATGTGTGGACATACGAATATGATTATTGTCCTATAAAATTAGTTTTATTATTCAAAGTATTCAACTTTAGATTAAGCCTATTTTAAGTCCAGTTCAAAACCATCCACCTCGCATCGTCTTCTTTACTCCCAGTTGGCCTCCGGATACTCGTTGAATGCGATAGACAACATCGTTGATGCGTTTTACGACTTTATATGGTCCTTCCCAGGCTTGCTGTAATATGGGTGAACCGCCTTCCCATCTATGAGGGTTATATAGCCTCACTAGATCTCCTTCCTGAAATCCCGTTGTGGTCGCCTTCACATCATACCTCGTATTCATGCGGTCACTGGCTATCTTGATCTTATCCCTGGTTCTTTGGTGCACGTCCCTAATAATGTGTCTAAGGTCTGCGACATAGTCGTCTTCATTTCTGTTCATTTCAGACGGCGGTGATCCAAACATCAATTCACTAGGTAACCGGACTGTTCGACCGAAAAGGATTTCCGATGGAGTGTGACCTGTGGTGTTGTGTACTGCACTCTGATAGGCTAATAGAAACATTGAAATTTGCATATCCCAATCGCATTGCTTGTCGCCAAAGACCTTTGATAGGTGTTCATTCAAGGTTCTGTGGAAGCGTTCCACCATCCCGTCCGATCGTGGGTGGAGCTCACACAACCCTTGGAAAATCTTGGACTCGAAGTTGCGCCCTTGATCAAAGTGCAATTCCAACGGTACGCCGAATCTGCTCACCCAGTTATAAACGATCTGCTCAATCACGGTTTTGGCTTCCCGGTTAGGGATAGCGAAAGCCTCAGGCCACTTACTGAAGTAGTCCATAACAACAAGAATATAGCGATTTCCCTTTTCGGTGCTGCGATGTCAACTGCGATTCTCTCGAAGGGCGCTCCAACATTGTATTGCTGCATTCTGCCGTGAGTTTTAACAGTCGGGCCTTTACTGGCGGCGCAGGTGACACACTTTCCGCACCAATTTTCGACATCGTCCTTTGCGTGCACCCAATAAAAACGTTCTCGCACCTTTTCTAATGTCTTATTCACTCCCAAGTGGCCTCCGGATACTCCATCGTGCAGTTCCCTTAGCGCGTTACTGACTTTAGATCTTGGCACAACGAGCTGCATCACAAACGGCTTTCCATCTTAGCTTTCCCACACTCGCCTCAAAACACCATCTTGGACATGAAGCGAGTCCCACTGTGCCCAGTATGCCTTTAGTTCGGGACTTTTATTGGATACTTCCTGCCAATCTGGTTTTTCTTCATATTCTTTCCAGTATTGGCTCGATATTCGTATCCTCTTTTTGAGCGTTTCGCATTTCACTTTCATTCCAACCCTCAGTGGCCTCAGCTCTTACCCGTTAGGTGGATACCACATCTTTTTCTTCTTACGACCTTGCGGCTTGTCCTTCAGGATTTTTGAATTGCAGCAACCACTTCAGAGACAATGCGTCTGTGCGAAGAATGAATTTTCGTCCATATAGGTACTTATGGATATGCTTTGTTGCCAAGACCAAAGCAAGAAGTTCCCGCCTAGTGGCACAGTAGTTCCTTTCTGGCCTAAAGAGCACCTTACTAAAGTAGGAAACTACTTTCTCTTGCCCGTCATGCATCTGCAAGGACAGCTCCAATTCCGACGTTACTGGCATCTGCATCCACAATAAATGTTTTTCCTGGAGTAGGGTACGCTAGTATGAGGGGCCTCACATAGTTCTTGTTTGAGAGTTGCGAAGCTTCTTTCACATTCACTTGACCATTTGAATTGTTTTCCCTTTTCTGTTAGTTGATGCAAACTCTTTGCGATCCCAGCAAAATCCTTCACATACCGCCTGTAGTAGGAAGTGAGAGCGAGTCCCAGAAACCTTTTCAGCTGGTGCCTGTGGACTTGGGACTGGACAATTTTTCACAGCTTCGACTTTTTCTGGGACTATCCTTCACCCTTCGGATGATATGATGTGTCCCAAATATTTGACATCTGGCCTTAAGAGACGACATTTCTTCGGGCTTAGCTTTAGCTGTACACTTCGTAATCTTTGGAATACTTCCTTTAACTTATCTCGATTCTCTTGAAAAGTTTTACCGAACACGATGACCAGGTAGACCAAACAGGTTTTCCATGTTAGTCCCAGCAAAACGCGTTCCATTGGGCCCTCATTCTCATTCCCGTACACCATCGGAATCTCAACGTTCCTGTACTTAAGTACTTGAGATCAGATGTCGAGCACTACATTATGCGCCGTCGTAAAGTCAACTCCAATGATGCACTCGTCGCATATATCGGCCACTAGGAATATGTGGGCGAATGTTAGTCCTGCCAGATTAATCGTCAGAACAACCTCTCCATGAACCTTCGCTGTCGCTCCTGTTGCTGCTTTCAGACAGTAGTTACTGGTATTGTGCAGCCATGAATCATGAGCGATATCCCTTCTTAAAATGGAGGCAGTGGCACCGTTGGCATCCTTTAGATGCTTGGTCGGCAGCTTTCATCGTCAGGGCAAAAGCTAGAGCCTTAGCGAGGGTTCGTTTTCCAGCGATTCTTACAGTAATTTGCAACTGCCTATCTTCAATCGCTTGGGTAAATGTCTCAACAGCCATTTCGTTGATAAGGTCATCTCCGGCATTAGGATAAGATAAATGCGCCAACCGTTCGATATTGGCCTGCAACTGCTGAAGTGTTGGATTCTGTATACTTGCTACATATGGTCATCTCCGAACGCATTTCTATGGCTTTAACCAAAGCGTTGTAGTTGCATTGTTTATCTTCTGGGATGGTTTGCAGCAATACCGCAGCTGTACCTCTCAGTGCCAGCATTAGAGCAATCGACTTTTCTTCGTCGTCCCAGTTGTTGGTCATGGCAGCTGCTTCAAATTGGCTTCTATATATTGGCCACGATGTTTGGCGATCAAAAACAGGCGGTTGCATCTCTTTAGATCTAGGGCAGTCTATAGAAGTTTCTCGGGCCTTCTATTTCTTCAGTCTTTAGCAAGATTCTCAATATTGTTTTCAACCTTCTTGAACTGTTCCTCGACTTTTACGAGCTGTTCCTGGAATTCGGTTCCAACCTTTGCGAGTTTCGCCTCGTGCATATTTAATTTTTGATCGATTATTTCGAATTTCGCTTCTAGAGAATTCTTAAACTCTTCAACAGTGTCTTTCTGCACGGCAGAAAGAATTCTTCTTCTCTTCAAACTTACAATCCATACTTCTCCTTTGTTCTTCAAACTTACAATTCAATCCAAGGAGCAATTCCATAATAGCAGACATGTCAACTCCTGTGCTCACATGTTCTTCTTCTACGTCGAGCGAAATGGATTTTGGGTCTTCACCGTCATTTTCGACCGCTTCTTGTAGCCGAAGAATCAAATCACTTTTTTTTCCAGCTGTGGAAAAATGCCAAGAAATTAAAGATCTCAAAGACAGAATTTGATCATATTCAACAATTGGGTACCTGCCGGTCGTCATCATCACCCACCTGCTCTCCCTTGCATATGGTACCAAAAAAAAGAGCTAGATGACTGCAGTACCTGTAGTTGTTATCGCGCAATCAATTTTGTGACTGTTCTGGATAGATACCCTATAGCAGATCTTCATAGTTTTTCTGAAAACTTACGAGGCTGCAAGGTATTTTCCAAAAGTCATTTGCCTGGCGCATATAATCAGATACCCGTTGCAGAAGAAGACATTTTTAAGACAGCAGTTACAGCCCCATTCGGAATTTTCGAGTTTAGAAGGAAGCCTTTTGGCATTCGTAACGCCGCTCAAATATTCTAACGATTTATGAACGAATTTTTGAAAGGGTTGGAATTTTGTTTCGTGTATATCAATGATATACTTATTATTATTACAAGTATCGATCAACAAATACATTTAGAGCACATACAAACAGTATTTGATCGGTTTGTGAAACAGAGTCTCACAATTTAACCAGCAAAGTGTAAGTTTAGAAAAAGTCAACTTGAGTTCTTATTTCATTGTATTAATGGGACTGGAATTTTACCGTCTAAGTAACGAATAGATGCAATAAACCGTTTTCATGAACCCGCTTCTTTGCGGAAGGTTAAACGATTTGTTGGCATGGTAAATTTTTATCATCGCTTCGTTCCGAAGCTCACTGAACTCCTAGCACCTATACATGCACAAATGATGTTCTAGGAAATGCTACAAACAAGCGTTTACCATTTGTGTGACCTGCTGATTGTTCAGAGGCATTTTCAAATGTTAAGGCAGCACTTTCACACGCAATATTGCTTGTACACCACAGCAAGTATTCTCCGACACGCCTAACAGTAGATGTATCCAATGTAGCTATAGGATCTGTGCTAGAAGAACTTATTGACAATGAATGGAACCCTATAGCATTTTACCTATATTCTAAGAAATTACGTCCGGCTAAGGTTAAACACTCGGCCTTCAATGGAGAGCTCTTAGCTATAGACGTATCTATTAGGCATTTCCAATATTTTTTTGAAGGACGCGAATTCACTGCATATACTGATCATTAGCCTATAATAACAGCTTTGGCTAATAAGGCCACTCGGAGCCCAAGGAGAACAAGACACCTTGATTGGATGTCATAATATACAAGCGATATAAAGTATATAAGAGGCAGGGACAATATAGTAGCCGATTTTCTGACTGGGCCTGAAGAAAATGCAGTTACAAAAGTTGTTTCGAACGATTTACATACTTTTACGCCCGATAATATAGTTATCGCACAAAGTTCAGACGAAGAATTAAATGATCTGAATCAAAAAGGCAAATCTTCAACAAAACTGGAAAAAATAGTTCTCACAATGATGAATCAGTCACTATAATGCGAAACATCCACGAATGTCGCTAGACCTTATGTATCAAAATGTCTTCGATATGCAGTGTTTTCCAGTGTGCACTCGCTTTCTCACCCTGGCATCCGTGCATCTAGAAAATTGCTAACCGAATGTTACTTTTGGCCTAAAATGAATTCGTATATATAGGAAATTTGTTGTTTCCTGTATTCAGTGCCAACTATCAAAAATACATCGACATAGCAAGTCGCCAATGGGTAAATTTAATGCCCCCAGCAATCGATTCGAACATATACACATGGACTTAGTAGGACCCCATGATATATCTGGTGGATACACCTACATTCTGTAGTCCGAGGAAAGCGTAGGAAAACGACTTGTTTCTTCCCGTGTCGGGCAACAACTGCCCTTTATTCTTCCTTTCATTGTACATCGTTATCTCTTATAGCTAGAGTTATATGTATGTGTAACAATGTATGTGAATAATGATCATATTTACTACTGAGAGTATCACGTGATGGTGGAACGATATTAATATAAGTGTTGCGAGTATGTATAATACTAAAGGGTATTGTGACAATGTGTATTTCTATAAATAATCTTATGCTACTACTATATACATATAACTACTACAGTTCGGCCGTCCTGACCATCAAGATCCCCCGATCATGGGAATTCTGGCATTTACACTACTTTTGTTAAGCCAAGGTCGCATGTTCCCGACCGCCCAGACTCCTTGATACGGTAACCGAGATTGTTGAAACCCTTCCACGTCTTCGAGTACGTATCGATCATTTCGTAAAACTTTTGTTATCTTATACGGACCACAGAACTATGGAATTAACTTCTATTAACTCTCTCCACCTGACTATTAGCTTGAGGGGACCCCGTAGCGACCTTAACATGCAGCACGTTTTGTTCCAACAGGAACTCTTTAAACTCGACTGGACAACTTCCTTTATCGGATATAATGCACTTAGGTCGACTGTAAGCTCTGAAATAGTCTATTAAGGCTTTGATAACCTCTTTCGTATTTGCGGTCTTCGTTCGATATAGTCTTACAAACTTTGTGAAGGCGTCTATTACTACAAGAATATATTTCTTCACAGCCCTGGAGTTGTCTATCGGTCCGTAATGGTCTATGTGGACGACTTCAAATGGTGTTTGTCCCTTCGGCATATTGTGAAGAAATCCCTCTTCTCTTCCTTTTTTAGACGAATAAACTATACACTTAAGACAGTTTCCTATGTGTGCTTTCACCTTTTTCTCTCATTTTGGGAAACCAATAATTTTTCGATATTAACTCGACTACCTTATCCGTACCTACGTGTCCTACCTCGTCATGGTATTTATATAAAATGTGGTTTTTCATATCCTCTGGCACAAAAAATGCTACTGTACTATCATTTTTCTTACTGTAGAGAACACCGTTCCTCATTTCGTAGAATGCATGCTCTGACTTTTCTAACATTTCACTGAGACTGACTATCGTTTTATCTTTCGTTTGACATATTTCTATTTCTGTAGTAAAATTGCTCCAAAAACTAAAGCACTAGCATCACAATGCAACTCAGTCTCATCATTCGGATCATAGAGTGCCAGGACAGGGGCTTCTATCAACTTTTTCTTTAGCAGATCGATTGCTTCTAACTATTCCGGTCCGAATTTAAATACTTTGTTCTTTCTAGTCAAGTCGTGTAATGGTTTTTCTATAGTTGAAAACTCTTTGACGAATCTTCGAAAACACGAGCACAAACCAAGAAAACTTTGAACTGCATGTGTCTCTTGTGGTACCGGACAGTTTTGAATGGCTTCTATGCCCCTATCGTTTGCCTGTATGCCTTCTCCCGTAATTGTGAAACCCAAGTACTTAACACTCTTTTGCAAAAACTCACATTTTTCTATCCTTATCTCTAACTTATTTAGGACCATTCTATCAAACACTTCCCCAAGTATTTTAAGATGTTGGTCATAACTATCTGTGGCTATCATTATATGGCCTAAATAGATTATTACTTCATCCTTTTTAACCATGTCTGCAAAAATTTCATTCATATGTCTTTGGAACACAGACGGTGCATTTTTAAGCCCAAACGGCATCCTGAGAAATTCATACTGTCCTAGTGATGTTATATATGACGTATATTTCACGGAATCAATATGCATATGCACATGAAAAAATCCATTTTTGAGGTCTAATTTTGTAAAAATGGTTTTATTCGCTAGTCTGTCTAATAAGTCATCAATTATGGGAATCGGGTAACTGTCTTTTGCAGTTGCTTTATTCAAAGTTCGAATACCTACACACATTCTTAACTCTCCTGTCTTCTTTTTAACCAACACTATCGGTGAAACATATTCTGACTCACTTTCCCTGATGCATCCTTTGCCCAAATATTCTTCTAACAATTTGCTTAACTCATTCTTTTCGGCATATGATAACCGTCGCGGTTGACAATGGAAAGGCTTTTTTTTTTTTTTTTTTATAAGGGGGGGTTTATGATACCCTTTTACTGTTGCCAGGGCGCGGGCGGAAAGATAGAAGGAGGAGAAAGGAAAGCATTGTTGTGATGTAGTGGTTTGAAACTCAGGTGTGTTTGGTTTCGATATTGACTCTCCAGGGGTGGGAGTCCGAATAGAACGGAGAGTTTTTCTTCACTCGGAATGATTCAGGTTGTGAATTTTAACGGTTGTTTTCTGCTTGAAACTCTACAACAGCCAAATCTACATGCCAGTGTTATGCCTTCACACGCAGATTTTTCTGACAAGTTTCAAGTACACAATGAAAAACTTGTCCAACTGAGCCGGTAATACGTAACTTTGCATATACAAATCTTTTAATCGTTTTTTGTGGACAAAATCCGTCTTATCTTCAACTTTTAATTCTATCTCAGTGCTAGCATTATCTTGACAATCTGTTGACATAAGTCACTTTAGTTTTGTTATCATTTTCCAATTCTGATACTAGCTTAAATTTTCCACTCTGAAGGAAATCTCTTCCCAGGATTGCCTCGTAGCATGTTGACTCGTTATCTACTACTTGGCTTTTATTCTAAGCTTTTCGTAACAAACAAAACACGTTAATTTTCCAAAAATGCGAAGTGCACTTTTACTTAATCCGAAATATTTTTTTTTACATGTATACTATTGAACTTTATATATTGCGGTAAATAGGATATTTTTACGAAACTTATAGGGCTTCCTATGTCTATGAGACAATCTAGGGAAAAATGATTTTTGCGACTACTCTCACAATAATAAAAATATAAATTTCTTACGTAATCATTTTCATCCTCGTTCATTGTGTGAACCGCTGACTTCCTCTTCGGGCAAGCTGCAGCCATGTAATGTAATGTAATGACCCATTACACCACAGGCATAATACGCTCCATACTCTCGCCTGGGTTTTCTGCAGTCGGCGGCAAAATGTCCCAGCCAGTTGCAGTTGTAACACCTCACATCTAATTGTCTGTTTGCTACCACTCCAGTTAATTTCGATGGCTTGTTGTCGTTTAGGGTTACTTTCCTGTTGGCGGTCGTTTGTCCTCGATCCTGTGTCGTTTTGTGGAACGCCTTAAGCAGACTTGCCTTGGTGGTAAAATTTTGTACGTGGGCATACATTTTCATCGTATTATCGGCAAACCCCTCGATGATGTATTCCACCAACTCTTCCTCCTCCATGTCCAATCCTGTTGACAATCAAACTTTATCGATGAAATATTTCGAAAACGTTTCCGCTACTTTCCATTTTCGTCCCTCGAAGCTCTTGCGAATCACAATTCGGTTTTCTTTAATATTGAAAGTCGTCACACTCCCGTGTCCTCTTGTTCGTTGCTGTTGTGCTCGCCGTTGGACGTTAATGCTCGAACGTTGTGCTAACGTTTAGTCCTTCTCTGTTGTTTATCGATCTTTTGTTTTGCTCAACTCTTTTTCTAAGTAATTGGTTTCCTCTCCTCAGCACGTCTCGTTCCCGTCTTAGCAGTTCCATCTCTCTTTTGTATAATTCGGCTTCTCTGGATTCTTCTATCTGTTGTGTTGCATATGTTTCTCGGTTTTCTGTATTTTCTTGTCGATTTTGATCATTTGCCCCCCCCCCCCCCTCGTCGCCGCTCCCGTACACTTCATCGGATTATTCATTGTTGCTTGCTTTTCGCCTTCTTCCACCACGGTTCCTTTGGGTGCCTCGCCTCTTTCTTGTGTTGGTATTTTATTTAAACGTATAGCGAGTGTTGATTTGGTGCCGTTAGTTGGCAGTCCAAGGCGATGCGACCATTCCCGTAACTGTGCGACTGAATACTCTTTTACATTAATTTGGTTGTCTACCTTTTAACGACGCGCACACGAGAAGAAGTAACAAAAATAAAAACTAAAGGAAACAAAACCTACTGCTTGTTCATATATTTTTTTTTGTGTGTCGATCGTTTTTTGTGAACGCAGGTAACTATCTTTTTTTTTTTTTGAATCGATCTTTTGGTTTAGCAGACAAAACTCTTTTTAAGGGCAGGAAATGAAACGGAAAAAAAAATAATTTATTCGAGAGAAAGAAAAAAAAAAAAACTGCGTTTGGATTTTATATCCCACTTCTGAAAATTTTAGTCCGAGGAAAACATAGGAAAACAACTTGTTACTTCTCGTGTCAGGCAACAACGGTCCTTTATTCTTCCTTTATTTGTACATCGTTATCTCTTAAAGCTAGACTTATATGTATGTGTAACAATGTATGTGAATAATGATCTTATTTACTATTTGTAACTGCCTACTGAGAGTATCACGTGATAGTGGAACGATATTAATATAAGTGTTGCAAGTATGTATAATAATAAACGGTATTGTGACAATGTGTATTTCTATAAATAATCTTATGCTTCTACTGTATACATATAACTACTACAATTCTTACCGTTGTACATCGACTTACGCGCTGGCCAGAGGCATACCCGTTGAAAGACATGTCTGCCGAGACAGTAGCTAGAACTTTCATTAATGAGTTCACAAGTAGATTTGGGGTACCTTTGAAGATTACCACAAACCAAGGGACACAATTCGAGTCAAAGTTATTTTCTCCTATCATCTACAGGCAAACGGTCTTTTTGAACGTTTTCATTGAGTTTTAGAGGCAGCTATAAAGTGCGAAGGTAAAACCAACAACTGGGGTGAGAATTTGCCTCTAAGTCTTGTAGGTCAGCTTTCAAAACAGACATCAATCGTTCTCCAGCAGAGCTAGTATACGGAGAGCCATTGCGCTTTCCAACAAACTTTTTCTCTGAGAAAACAGATAGTTTTGAAGACGAAAATCTTCCCCCATTCGTAGCTAAACTTAAATTTAACATGAATTCTCTACGAACTGCAGATACCCGTACGAATGATTCTCATGTGTACGTTCCAAAGTCCCTTCAAGATTGCACTCACGTTTTCGTTCACTCACCACCACCTATGTCTAGACTTAGAACCCCTTACCAAGGACCTTTTCAAGTGATACAAAAAAGTCCGAAATTTGTTATACTCGTATCAAAAATAAAAGGAAGAAATGTTTCCGTTTCTATAGACCGTCTTAAGCCATCATTCATAATAGAATCGTCTTAAAAAATCAATTGCAAACACTAAGAGTAAGTTGTACGAGAATTGATTTGTTGTAAAAAACGCAAACCGTTAGTTGTAATTTAAGTTATGCTTAGTAAGAAATAAATTTGTATAAAAACGATTAAGTTTAAAGCAATAAAGCACTAGTTTTTCAACACTGAGAAGAAGAAGTCGTATTTAGTAATTTCCCCGCCCGAGGTAAGATAACTAAATATCAGTCTAGAAATATATTGATATATTACAAGCACCGAATACATCAACTACACGATCGAGGTATATGCACCCCCATCATACCGCCACCGGAGCAAAATAATTCTGACGTCAACGTATGATTCAGTGGCATTGTGCATTATGGACCACGGAAGGATAATCGAATGATATCCACTCTTTCTCTCTGTGCATTCTTTCTTTGCGCCGTGTGAAGCGGTTTTTCTTTGTTCCAGTCGCTACGGAAGATATTTTGCCTGCAACAGGCCATAGGGTTGCTGTGACGTGTGGCTTGTTCCAACCTGGGTATTGTTTGTTTGCCGGGGATATGCGCGAGTTACTGTTAGTATTCCTTATTTAAATAAAAAACCGAAAGTTTGATATAACAAAACACAATTTCATTTCAACGTGTATCACCGCAAAGATAACTGATATATATACATATATATATAGGAATTAGGAAACTTTTAGATTGGCGAAGGTGATCCTGGGAGCGGATGTACAAGAGACTCTGATTATTTAGTTTGCTCGAAATTGATGTATGAAACTTAGGCTATTATGGTATATCATTTCATGTGCAGTGTGTGGTGAGATTTGTAAATTTGGCATTTTGATGATGTTACACATCATTGTATAATTATGGTGTTTGAATTTTTGTTGGTACATACTCGTAGCATATTGGATTCGTAAATTATGCGCTGCTGCATTTTTCTGGGTTGGCCAACACAACAGTTATCATACATACGTACATACATATTCGGTTCCAGACCAGTTCTAATAGTAAAGTAAGTTCACTTTTTGTTCCAAATAAATGTTTGCTTTTTATGTACTTACTTACCATTTTTCATTTATGTGGCTTTAAAAAATTAGTTCAATAAAACGCAAATCTCTTTTCAGTTGGGTAAGTAGCCCCGAAAAAATTGTCCACCTGGACCCCGCAAGGTGAAACTGGGTATGATTTATTTATAAAAATGAATTGACTAAATACCAGACTTCAAAGCAGAGCGAGGTTTGCATACTCAATGCATAAAAAAAATGAATGCATAATATACTTATAGATTTAGGATGAATAAATTAATGAATAAAATAATTGATTACCAAGCGTGAGAAATAGAGGGAAGAAAATTTAATGAAAATTCATTACTCTATAAAGTCGAATGGTACCAAACGACTCGGCCCGATTTTCGTTATTCACTTTTGGGTTCGTATTGTACTTCTATACGTAAAGATTGTCCGCAGCCCATTTTTCATATTCCTGTTTCTCTCTTCACTCCTAATTTGCTGTGCTTCCTTCGTTCGTCATTTTCTGTGTTCGGAGGTGGTTGCTGTGTCAGCATTAAGAATTTAAAATAATTCTTCCGCACGACACAGACTTAACGCAAGATTTATTCTTAAATCCAATGAAATTACAAAACGAAATAAAAGAGAGCACGTAAAAACCGGTCACTTACCTCGTCTAAAGTCGAAATACCAATAAACAATAAATAAACAGAGTTACAGCAAAATGATATACATATGTACCTAAATAATTTTTTCAAAAAATATATACATGAACAAGGAAATACTGTAATAATATATAAATAAACATGCTTAAAAATAATAAAAGAAGAAGACAAATAAACGAACCATAATATTAGATAAAAGCTTCGTCAGGTTTATTGACTTATCAAATTTTTTATTAGCAATGTAATTTGGAACTTTACGTCTCGTTCTAAATCTTTAGTTGAGAATTATTTCGTGTGCGACTTTTAGTAATCCAGTTTATTCATGTATAGTTTGGTTAAGAAAAGTCTGAGTAAATTAATAATCATTTGTTTTATTTTGTAAAACTCGAAGTTTTTGAATGCACGACTTTGCACAAGTTCCTCATACTGAACAAGGCTAAAGGACAATGGCTGAAAAAAAAATTTCATAGATTATGACCTTGTTAAATTTATTCAGGGCTAATCATCTATATATATATATGAGGGTATAACATTTTAGTAACAATGCTTATCATATCTTGCCAAGTGTATTGTTGTCCCGAAAGGTTAATGTCTAATAAAGATAAACACGACACATTGGCAAAATAATCCTACGGGATATCAAAACTATGAATTAAAAGCTGACCAAAAAGAAGAGCACAGGATTTCCTTTTACTTTTGTCAGCGTTAAACTGAACTTTCCATACTTTGAAGTAGTCGACAATAATATCTACGGGATGCTACATATCTTTTTCAATTTCATGGCCAACATAATTTAAATTATAAATAGAAGTGTCATCTGCATGTATTGCCGTTTCGCAATTCCAAATTTCTTAAAAGTCGGCTACATAGATAATATATTGAGACACCACCACTGACCATGGCAACACTAATGATGGCAACGATAATCATGACATGAGAGCGCTAGATCCAACCAAGTTGGATCTTTTGGCTTCCATCGTAAAGGGACGTGTCTGGTGAACTCAAATAAAGATATTTTTTTAAGTTAATCATTCTTTTTCCTATTTTCTACCAGCGCCGAAAATAATCAGCGCCTCAATATAAGAGCGGACCTATCACTGATCCTTGGTATGGGTAGATTCTGATAAAATATTTTATTAGCAAGAGCATATACTATTTAAGTTTCCTTGGCTTTCCCTTTTTGGGAGAAAACTTTGAATAGCCTTAATAAGATATAAAGGACATCTATAGGATTTGTCAAATGAATTATTTTGTTACATTGTATTTCGGTTTGTGATGAAATAAAAACGTTTTCTTGACTATGAAAACGTTTTGTCTGATCCGATGTGTTTTCAGCCTAAGGTAAGTAACAAAACTTATTAGACGGTGACTGGATGATTTGGTGGATTTCCTGGCATAAGAGTTTAGTTAACTTTTAAATTTTTCGTTTATCTGAAAACTATTGTAACTTTAGGTAAGCGTTAAAATTAAGAATATAAGTGCAAGCCTGTCTCCAATGGTTGGTGGATGCTTAAAATAAGCGTGCCTTGGTGATTTATTTTTACGCCATTCATATATTGTGAATTCAACTTCTTTGTTTGAAACATGAACGTCTGTTAGCAAGGACACTGTTTAGCTTATTTTACATATTGCTTCTAGTTTCTTTAAATAATTTTCACGCATTTATCTTATAATTTGTCAACGAATTCAATTGTAGTAGAATAGAATTTATACGAGTATGTTAAATAGGATGTAAATGGGGTCAGGGCAACGATCCCCCATTCTTTCTTTTTTCTTATTGGTTTGTCTAGCCTGCCTTGCAGACTTCTTGTAATTTATCTAGAAAGAAGAATAATAAATTTATACACTTCAACAAAAGTGTATATATATGTGTGTGTGTATATATATATATGTATTTATAGTGTCGCCCAAATTAATCATCCTATCGGAAGATGATATAATTTTTGCAAATGGTGTCGACAGACACAGCTGCAGTATACAAACAGACAAGGAAGAGCGTGGAATAATTGTGTCGATTTTTTTGACCAATTATCGGTCGGTGGTGTTAGCGCAGCGTGAATATCGAAGTCGATTTCCTTATGGTGTCGCGCTAACTGGGCAAACATGCCGGCGCTTAGCTACTCGACTCGAATAGCCTGGAACCACAGGAGACCATGCAGGGCGTGGCCGCCACCGGACTGGTCGTTCAGCTGAGAATATCGCGGCTGTGGCTGCCGATTACGCTGAGAACGAAGAAATTAACCAGACAACGGGTCACGCAATTGAACATCATCAGGCGGACACTACAGCGAACACATGTTCCAATACAAAGTGCAAACAGTGCATCAGCTAATGCCTCCTGACCCTCAGTCGCTTGTGAATTACTGTCAAGCCATTCTCAATCTCAACAACGAAGAGGACGATTTTGAGTCGAAAATCACAAAGAGCGACGAGGCGCATTTCCACTTAAGCGGTTACGTCAGTTAGCCAAATTTTCGTTTCCGGGGCACTGAAAATCCGCGTATGATGCACGAAGACCCATTACATCCACTCAAAGCTGTATAGTGCAGTGTTCACGCGGGAGGGGTAGCAAATGCTACGGGCCTATGATAAACGGCTTCTTACTGCCGGAATTGGATGCGAGGGGCTTGGTGAACATGTGGTTTCAACAAGACGGTGCAATCGCACACATAGCACGAGCCACCACGGATATTTTGAAGGAAGCGTTTCCTGGTCGCGTAATCTCCTGTTTTGGCGATTTGACATGGTCAGCAAAATGGCTCGTTTTAACCATTCCAGATTTCCTTCTTTGAGGCTACTTGAAGTCGTGGGCTTATGCCAACAAGCCTCAGACAATCGCAGCCCTTTAGGAGAATATGCGAGGGGAGTGCGAACAGTTGTCACCGGAAATCTTGCGGAAAGTCATGGAAAATGCAGTACAACGGGCACAAATGTATATCAACACTGACATCAGCAACTTGGCGGATATCATCTTTTCCACTTATCAGAAAAAATTGCAAATGTCCAAATAAAGATATTCATCACTCAAAATCATTTTATTTTATTTATTCATACACTTACGCTTAGCTTAATTGTCATATCCATGGAAAGAGAACACAGCTCAATTTAGGTATGACGTCAGGCTCATTTACAAATAAATGAACTAACATAAATTGTTTCGGTTTAGCCGTGTATTTAATGCCTTTCTCTTCGCAGATTCAACCTTCGCAGTCCCAAGATCCTGGCAAATGGTTTTAAATTGTGTAAACGGTTTTATAAGATATATATTTATATTCATATTTTATTCATATTTTCTTATATTTGATAAGTACTATATATTTACTTTAAAAAAAATTGTATTCACTGATTATTATAAATTAACCCCTTTTTTTTGGTTGGGTTTTCGGTTTCCCCAAGAGGCTTATGCACCCATTGTGCAATTTCAATTTACAGACACTCACAAATTTTTAACATAAATGAACTTCCTCTTTTGAACAAACTTACTTACTTACTTTAAGTGGCGCTACAATCCGGGGTGGACCTGGGCTTAAGTCAACAAGCTTCTCCAGCCAGCTCGATCCCTGGCTAGTGGCCTCCAGTTTCACATGCTAATATAGCTGAGGTGCCCTTCCACTTGTGTGTGCCACCTGAGTCACGATCTTTCTCTACTGCACTGTCCTCCGGGGGCGGATTCGAAGGCTTCTCGGAACGGAGCGTTGGTGTCCATCCGCTCTACAGTAGTTTGATCTTCACTCTTCTGTCTTGGTCGAAGTCGCTGTACAGTCCATACAGTTCGTCGTTGCATCTCCTCCTACACTCACCGTCAATGCAGCAACCAAGAACACCCTCATCCATTTTTGATAATGTCCATGCCTCTGCGACATAGAGCAGGGTCGGGATTATTAAGGTCTTATAAAGGATGACTTTTGTTCCCCGAGAGAGATCTTTGCTACTCAATTGCCTTCTTAACCCAAAGAAACAGCGGTTGGCAAGAGTTATTTTTCGGTCGATCTCAGCGCTGGTGTCGTTGTCTGTGTTTCTAGCAGAACCTAGGTAGACAAAGTCCTTAACTACCTCAAAGTTATATCTGTCTAAGGTGACGTTCTGCCCGAGACGTCGGTGTTGATCTTCCTTTTTGCTTGACGGCATATACTTTGTCTTGCCCTCATTGACCGCTAAACCCATTTTTGACGCTTCAGTCTCAATACTTGCGAAAGTGCCACTGACATCACGCTGCTCTCTCCCGATTATGTCAATATCGTCGAAGTATGCGAGGAGTTGGACGGACTTTTGAAAGATATTGCCTCTGGTGTTTGCTCGTGAGTTTTGCACTATTCTTTCAAGTACGATGTTGAAAAAATCGCATGGCAGCGCATCGCCTTGTATAAATCCTTTCTGGACATCAAAGGTCTCGGTGAGATCTTTACCGACCTTGATGGAGCAGCGTGATTCTCCGTCGTCATCCTGCACAGACGGACGAGTTTGGCAGGGATGCCAAAACTAGCCATTGCTCTGTATAGCTCGTCTCTATGGATGCTGTCATACGCGGCCTTAAAATCGATGAATAAGTGATGTGTATCGATCTGAAGCTCATGGGTCTTCTCCAAGATCTGCCGTAGTGTGAATATTTGGTCGATGGTGGATTTTCCTGGCCTGAAGCCACACTGATATGGACCTATCGGGTTGTTGACGAGCGGCTTCAAGCGTTCACACAATACGGCGGTTAAGATCTTATATGGGATGTTAAGGAGACTGATGCCTCTGTAGTTGGCGCAGTTCAGAGGGTCTTCTTTCTTGAGAATCGGACAAACAATGCTGAGGTTGCATTCATCGGGCATACGAGTACTTTCTTCCGACTATATTTTACAGATGAGTAGGTGTATGGTCCTTACCAAGCCGATTTGAAGAGGTCGGCAGTCAGGCAGTCCCCTCCAGCAGCTTTGCTGGACTTAAGATTCGATATAGCTATCTTCACTTCATCCAGGTTGGTTGGACGGAATTGTTGGTCATCATCGTCCAAGTTGAAAGGCTAATTCTGCCTGACAGCGGTATTTGGTCCGTCATCGCCGTTATACAGTCTGCAGAAATGGACTTTCCGAATTCTCAGCATCGACTGCGATTTTACTACGATGATCCCTTGTTCATCTCTACAGGCTTCTGTTCGGGGTTTGTTTCCGTGGCATGTTATTTGACCTGTTGTTAAAACTTTCGAACCTCATTCCTGGAAAAGCATCTCTCAATTTCCTCGATCGCGCGCTTCTCATGCTCTTTCTTCTTCCTCCTGAGAAGCCGGTGTTAGTCTCTCCTCTTCCGCTCATAGAGCTCATGAGCAACTCTGGTCTTTCTAAGCAGCGCCGCGTTATATGCATCTTGCTTAGCTGCATGTGATTGCCGGCATTCATCATCGAACCAGAGATTTCGTTGTGGTGGACGAGTGAAACCCAGGACATCAGAAGCGACATCTCTGATGGCGTTTTGGCAGTGTTTCTAATGGGGTTCGATACTAGATGCTGGCGGCATTGGACCTCTTAAGAGATTAAGAGACACTCGATTGGAAACGGACTTGGCGAACTCTTGCGATTGTATCGGTCTGACGTCGAATTTTCTCACAGCAATAGTACAAACAACACAAGTAAAAAGAACAAAAGTTGCCTCCATAAAGTTAATTTTTTCACAAACTTTATGCCCATTAAATTTACGTGTGAGACTCAGGCTTTCGACAAAAAAATGCAAAGAATCGTGTTGATCATCTAACTTCTATCAAGGAGAGGAAATAATTTGTAAAAGGTCCGATCCACTATTCTCGAAATAAGGAACCGCCAGCTTCGAAACGGGGTGCCGCAGTAACCCTGAGCTTGTTGGCACGTCAGCTCTTCTCACTTCTGCATCCACACCTCGGTATACACACTGTACCTTACCTCGTCGCCACTTTGGCCTCGGAATGCTCCTATCGCAGATAGACCTTCCTCCATTGATCTAGTTCTGCGGCAAAACTTGACTCACCGAGTTAACATTGGCAGGTACTCCAATATCCACTTCTTCCAGAATCTATTTTTTAAAATTTCGAGCGATCCTCCACTGCTTGCGTAAGGTACACATATTGAGACCAGAATTGATTTTATTGGCGTCTGAGGAGTACTAGCTGAGCCCAACAGGAAGTGATTGGGTGTGAGCGGCTCTTCTTCATCGGCGGTCATCGGCAGATGCGTTAGCGGATGTGATTTGACGATGTTCTCCGCTTCGACGCGTCTGTTCCCGCGGAGCGGTTTCCTTATGAAAGTGAAGCAACACAAGTTTCGCTTTGTGGTAGTGGTCAACCAAGAGCATCGTGAAGGGGTGAGCGGTAGGCAAAATTATGGGTCGTTAGGCGGCATACGCAAGCCAACTGGCGGCATTAATCCATAAAAAAAAAAAATTTGATCAGAAAAAGGTATGAGTTTAGCGAGTTCATTGGTATATTGGCGTAATATTCATTGTGAAATCAGAAACTTGGTCGAAAAGAGCGAAATATGCATTCGATATAGAAGATCAAATTTTAAAGAGCCATTGTTACCAAATGAGGTTTTCGAAGTGCCATAGTATAAAATTAATATCGACTCTTTTGATTTTAAAACAAAAATTTTTTTTATAGTGCTCGATCTCTTTTTAAAATATATTGAAATCGCTTTCCTAAATCTGGGATATTCGGCGAAAAAAGTGATTGTAGAATTTAAATTAATATTCGCTCTCCATGAAATTCCTAAATTTATGGTCCACATTTTCCTTCTGAGGAATTTAGATTATTTTGTAAAGATTGGGAAAGTGAACACGTCACTTTTAGCCCTTATGTTACAACGTCCAATGGAGTGGTAGAACGATCAATCCAAACTATTAAAAAACTTCTAAGGAAAAGCGTCTAAGCGTCAGTCAGTCTAGTTTAGACCTTCAACCGAACTAGTTGCCTAAACACTTACAATAGGTTTTGGAGTTCTGTTTAAGAATATTCCAAATAAACAAAAATGAAACTCAACTGAGACTCGGTATGAAAATTCGGTAGACTATTTTTATAAACCAATTGGCTGGATAAATTTTTGACAGCTCACGGGATGGAATAAATTCGTATGAAATGTTAAAATTCGGTTGGTAATTAAACTCAAAATTTGTTGTGCTTTAAAATGTTTTAAGTTAAAATGTCGAGAAAAAGTACGTAAATTTCGAAATAAGTGCTTGTAAAGTGACTTAATGTCTTCGATTAAAAGGAAACGTGGTTTAAAAAATGTAAACAAAGCACATGTGAGACCCCAAAAAGTTGTTTTTGTTTTTAATTTAATATTAAGTCTCTAGGAAATAATATTAAAGGTTTTTGTAATATATGCTTAAGCAAATCAGAAGAGGCAATAGGTTTGTTTTTTTAGTATCAGTATCAGTGCTTAATTTCCCGAGCCCAAAAAAAAGTCTATCGGCATCATTCGTCTAATTTGGCCGTACTTATATTCAATTTGCCCAAAAAGTGACATAAGTTTTAAAGTCTCCATACAAGACTTTGCTATCATGCAGAAATATGTCTGGTTACTATCCGCGTTAACTCCGATTAATGCCTTGCATTGAGTTAGCGCGTATAGGTTAAATTTGTAGAGTCGCTAATGATATGAACGTGGCTTTACATTACGTGTCGCACCACATGCCCTTTAGGTGAAGCTCTCAAAACCTCCACCTTGGAAGTTTCAAGCGACGATGATTTCCGGTACCCCAGCATTCGGTCATTCCAATTAGGACGAGAACGCAAGCGAAACGATTTTAATCCTCCATTATAAAATTTTTAAAATAAACAAAGACCACAACGATAAAAATAGTTTCATTAAAATTTCAGAAGTGGGATGACATCACTGACAAGGTTCATAACAGAAAATGGACAAAAGAGTGACACGTGGAGATTTGACCCTCGCTTTAGATGAAGCTGGACTTCCATATTCTTCAACAGCGACAGTGATTCAATTGCGTCAATTGCTTACTGCGGAGGAAGACAGTGGACGTACACATCCTGTGTTTAATCAAGAAGTGGAAAACGACGCCGGCACTGGTGATGGATTTTTCAGCGCTACAGTTGAAGCTGGTATCGCTGCTGCATTAAATAATACTGGTGTTCCTACGACATTAAACGGCGACGCTAGTTCTATTCTAACATATGACGAAGTTAGGAGGATCTCGACGACACCATCTCAAAGTTGGAAAAAAAGAAGAAAGTCTTACAGCTGCGCCAGGAGCTTAAGGCTTTGAAAGACTCTTTTGTGACGACTCTATATCACCGACGTGGAGTCAATTGTGCTCAAATACTCCGGAGATGACGCATACTCCATCGAAAAATGGATTTGTGACTTTGAAGGAGCCCTAAAACTGAGCCATTGTACTAACCACTTTAAGCACATGGCAAAACGATGCCTACTAACAGAAACAGCAGCGATTTCCATTCGAATGTCAGTGACCAATAATTACTAAGAATTGAGGGCCGCCTTACACAATTTCAACGTCAAGTCACAATAAACGACGTGTACAAGCAGCTGCAGAAGAGGCATCGTTACGAAAGAGAAAATATCATAAGCTACATGCTCTCCATGCAAGAGATAGCAGTAAAAGCAGCTATAGAAGAGAAGGACGTCATGAGCGCAATAATTAAAGGTTTGGGTGACCCAAGTGCGTACACGTCAATCTTCTACACATCCAAAAACGTCGAGGAACTTCAGGAGCTTCTCCGTATCTACGACAAAAGAAGAAACAGTGACAGCGCTCCAGTGACAATTTAACATCAGACAAGGCAACCAGCCCAAGTGTCAGCATCTACCACCGCCTCCCTTGTGCATTGCTGTAATTATTCGCTGTATGGACACATTTAAACTCAGTTTCCAAATGCTAGACGACCAATCCGATGTGGCGGCAAAGACCAAATGTAAGGGACTGTAAGCAGCCTTCCAACCGGGTGAATGTGGTAAACGCCGAAGAAAACGATAGCCGTTTGCAGCAGATCGGTGCACATGAAAATGTAAGTGTTGTTTTTTTATGTTGGGGCTTGAGAAACAAAGTAATAACGTGCAACTCTTTAATTGATAGTGGTAGTCCGGTAAGCTTTGTCGCAAAAGATTGTCTACTGTCCGATAATTGCCTTTATAAGCCAGTCCATCCCAACTACTGTGGATTAAGTGGTAAACGAATCAAAACGCTTGGAAATATTAAATGCCAGATTACAATATTTAAAAAGGCAGGGCGGAAACGCATAGAATCGCTAGTGAATTGTTAATACCAATTAATTCTCCTTACGCATCGCTGATAGTATTAGTAAAAAATAGAGTGGAGATATCCAGATGTGCATTGATTACAGAAACTTAAATAAGATCATCGTCAGAGATATTTATCCCATGACAAAGATTGCTTAGAGTATTTGGGAGGAAAGAAATATCTTACCTTACTGGACTTGAAGACTTGGTTTCACCAAGTGAGGATGGTGAAGGACTGAATAAAATTCACCTTTTTTTGTCAACCCTAATGGACAGCTCGAATATGTAAAAATGCCTTTTGGTGTTAAGAATGTCCAATTGGTATTCCAAAGACTTTTAACATTTGTGCTTGGAAGTTTTGAGCAACGACTGTTTTCGGTACCCCAGCACTCGGTCATTCCAATTAAGACGAGAACATGAGCAGCGATTTTAATCCTCCATTATAACATTTTTAAAATAAAAAAAAAGCCAAAACGATGAAAATAGTTTCATTAAACTATACAATTATTTGTATAATTGGGACCTAGAGTGGACTCTTTTTTCTATTTTCTTTTGATTTATTATTCTTTGAGGCGCTTGCTATAACACGGTGGCTTTGGAGCCATTCCTTTATATGACAGCTCTCTTTTATTTTGTTCCTTCTCTTTAGAACCCTTAACAAACTTACACTACTGGGTGACCGTGGCTCAGGTGGTAGAGTTAGGTCTCTTTTGATCTAAGTTAAACAACACGTTTGGATTGCGAGTGAGGTTTATTAAAATTCTTAGCTCCTCAAATACTACTTAACAAACATAAATGTAATACTATAGGCGTATTCTGTTACATCTGGGCATTGCGGCTTAATACTGTTGTTGATATTGCAGGTGCAATATCAGAAAATTCGGTGGGAACAAAAATTTCGGTTGGTAAAATTGATTATTTAGCAGAATAGATTGTGGGAACGGATGATATGGGCAAAAACCATCGGCCATGACATGTATGTAAAGAAAGGAAATGCGAAAATTATAGTGAGGCTTACAAGAAAAATACTTATTAATCAAACTAAGGTTTAAACATCCTCCCCGGCGTTGAGATCCTGAAGCTCAAAGACGTTTTCTTGATTTGGACATTGTTGTTTCCTTGCTCCTTTTTTGTGGATGACGAAAATGATTATCAGGAAAAGTACGGCAAAAAGTGACAGGTTGCTAATAGAATATAGGTGCACATCATGATGAGTGATAGGTTTCGATAGTATTTATTTAGGTTTTAAGTCTGCAATTTCCTTTCGGATTGATGCTAAGTCTTCGTCACCACGGATCAGGAAGTCCTTGGTCTTAAATGTCTCATGAGATATTTCTGGTATAGCGTTCTTCAAAGATGGGTTAAATTTAAGGCTGGCACAAAAGATGAAATCGAATTCGTTAAGTAAAAATTATGGGCATTCATCGTCATTGTCGGTTGCTTAATGATGCAATTCGAAACCAATTTTAGTAGTCCAACTCCATTAAGTTTGGTATTTGAAATATTAGCGCCACAGACTATGGGAAAGATTTCTTCTTCTTAAAACGAAAAAATTCAGTGGTTTGGGTTGTGTGTGTTGAAGTTAGGATGTCGTTTGCAAGCAGTCCTTATACTCATCGTGGGATAATGGAAAATAATGGTCTCGATACGGGCTTATGGCTAGAAATGTTGTTGATGACTGAGTGAATATGAAGGAATCACAATGTTGGACCGGTAGTGGAATAAGCTTGAAGATCTGGAACACTCGACTATTTAATACTAATACTAAAACTTTAAGTAACTCATAAAATTTAAGTAGATTGTGCTTGTCATATCCCGGCAGAGTTAAGGTGGGTGGTATGTGCTTATGTATGTTGTCGATTTCTTTCAGTACTTGTCTCGGTGATAAAAGTAGGGAGCTGATTCTTCCTTGATGGGTATCAGTGATGGTCTCAAGTATAGCAAGCTGAGTCCGCTGGAAACTGTCCATTATTTGAAATATATACTATATATTGCAATGTTGTTAAACGTTTCTGCTTCGATTGTTGCGTAGTTAAGCTCTTTGACGGATCTATGTCAACTGATTATTTCCCAAACCGAATTGCTCCTTAATTGAAGACATTGATTTGTCAAGATCGTTAACGGTTCTACTTTTAATGTAGAAGATCTAGATCTACTGTTAATGTTTGGTTTTTGTTTAGTTTAAGTAGATATTCTTCTGTTGACATCTTCAATAGTGTTTTCGATGTATTGTGCCTAGTCTTGGTCGAGAATACCAAAAAGTTTGTTTGTAATTGTCCCAATGATATCAAAAGGAGATCTCTTTATTCGTATTGCGATTCCATTTCCATGCTTTAAAATTTCATTCAGCTTTTCTGTTTCCAGGAATTGGTATTTTAGTTGCTTCACTACTGCTTGACAGAAGTTGTTTGGTTTCTTCAGCGTCTCACACTTTTTTCTTAGCCCCTGAATGCCTTCCTTTCATCCTTGATACTCATTCCAGTAGGTTGATATGTTGAAGTGTACAAAGAGATCCCATTCGTCCGTTATCTAATCTAATCTCCTGATTATTGCAGTTAATGCGATTCCCGAAAATATCCGTTTCATATGGTACTCGTATTTAGCGGAATTTACTGCAGCTTTCCATAGACCTCCAAAATGGGGTGATTCTGGAGGTATGGGTTTCCATTCAATACCCTTTTCCGTACAGTGGGCGGATATAATATTGTGACATTCTTCATCATATATTTACGCATGCAGTTTATTGAGTTCGTTCCGAGCTCCCATGAAGTTTGTAGCGTTGTCCGAAAAAATTTTTGCGAGGAGGCCACGGCGACCCACTAACTTTTTCAAGGCACCAATAAACGCTTGAGTTGTCAGATCTGAAACTAACTCTAGATGCACAGCCTTCGTTGCGAAGCATAAGAAACTCGATACATTGGCCTTTGTTGACTGTTTTCCTCTGATCTTTTGGGGGATAGACACTGAACCCAGGAAGTCCACACTTGAATTGCGACGGGTGACATTGATGATGACCACAGAAACAACTCGAATTCTACAACTACGTTCTCTTCTACTCTTTTCTTTTAAATGTAAATTTAACTTTCCTATTTTAAACTTTAATTTTTCTTTTCTTTCGTATTGTGATTGTACACGGTTGCAGTGACCTTGTTGTATGGATCGTTATTGCATGCCCTTGTAGTACTGTTCCGTCCTTATCTATTAGCTTTCTTATATATATACTAATCGAATTGCTCCAAGTCTTTCAGCAAAGGCCCCCAGGCTGGTCTGGAATTGCGGGAGCAATAAGAGAAGTATTTTATGTTGCCTCGTTTTGTGTCTGATATCAAGTTTTTGTCTACCTATTTACTATGCTGAGGGATAACATCACGTCCGTCCCCAGTCAAATGTCCAAAATCATCACCTTAGTTATCATCGCATCCGCCTAGAATAACTTGCTGTGACACCTCCTACGCTAAGAAAAAAAAAACAACTAATAGTAGTTAAAAAAAAAAAAAAAACATTACCAAATACAAATTACCTTTTTTATTTATTACATAATATATACACAAGATATTATATAGTACATACATAAATTTCTTTACGTTTACACACATTAAACCATATATATACAAGCAGGGATTTTTGGAGTTTTCTTTTTGTCATTCGTATTTATTATTTATTTTTTTACTACTTTTTCATCTATTAGTCATAATCAAATTGATCGTTTACTATTTATTTATTTGTTATTTATTTTTTTATTTAGAATTTATTTATCTATTTATAACTAATTTATTTACTTATCTGTCTGATTGAGTTAATTGTTTTTACATACATTAGTAGTACCATACATATATACACATATTTTTGTTGCTTACTATTTACAATTCACATAATACTCGTACATCCTTTTTGAAGTACAATACTTAAAATTTTAGTGGCAAGGCATATGCTACTAATTCCTTCATTATAATTTAAAATTCACATGGAAATATGCGCTAGAGAGAAACGGGCTTAAAATAAGTCGTTCAAAGACGGAGCATTTGACGTGCCCATTTGCGCATCCGTTGCGACCTGTTCCGGATATAATGTTAGACGGAATAGTTCTTCCGAAAAGCACTATCTTTAAGTACTTAGGATCAATCGTTAACATGGAAGCGAAATGTGACGATGACGTAAACCACAGAGTGAGTGTGGGATGGATGAAATGGCGGGAAAATTCTGGAATCTTTTGCGACCGAAAATTTCCACTTAAATTAAAGGGGAAACTCCACACCACAGTTGTAAGACCAGCTCTTATATAAGGTTCACGGTGCTGGACAATGTACGAAGCGTTTAAAAACAAAATGGAGGCAGCGGAAATGAAAATGTTAAGGATGTCTAGTGGAGTCACTAAACGCGATTGCATTAGATCTACGCATATAAGAGGAAGTCTACATATAAAGAATTCGGTAACCGAACAACTTGAGGCGAATAGAATAAGCTGGTATTGCCACGTTCAAAGAAGATCTGCGGAAAATCCAGTTAAGAAGGCACTATCAACTACGGTCACTCCAACTGTAAGAAAACGAGGTCGGAAAAAGAATTCGTGGATTTCTCAGATGGCAAATGCGCAACAACGCCTGAAGCGATCCAGGACCGAGCATAATGTAGACGCGTTCTGCGGTCTGCGACATTAGCCAACCCCATAAGCGGTGCAGCAGCGATGCAGTAAAAATGGGAAACTCGTTACGCATAAGTTCGTATTACGAGGAAAGGGTTAATAAAAGGATAAGAAGAAGAAGAAGAATTTAAAATTCACATGTTAGTATATAAGTGATATATATTGGTTTTGGTTTTCTCCATTTACATAGGAGAAAATAATTACATAAGTTCCTTCTTCCTTCCTTTTTGTTTAGGTAAAAATTTTTCTTCATATTTGTTTTGTCTTGTGTTGCGGTACACTCCCTAGAATTCTACCAAAAATAAATAAAAATTAGTTTCAAGTTCGTAGTTAAGTAGTATTGTAGTATTGAGGGAGTCTGAAAAAGAGAGACAAAGACTTAGGAGAAGCATCGAATTTGAAGAAAATCGCTGGCTTACCAGAGCACAAGTTTCTCACATGATGGCAGGTATGGTACCAAAAGTCCAGTACAGTGCACCAGGTAAAGTACCACCTGCAACAACAATTGCACCACCGAGAAATAATGAAAATGCTACTCACGTTGTACCACTGCATCAAATTCCAGCTGTTACTTCTAATTATCCACCGTTAAGTAGTTCGTTCTCACAGTTCCCACCTCCTTCCAACCCTCTCAGCCACAGTGGTTCGAGCGACTCCTAGTCAGCGAGTCTTAGTCAGCAGAGAGCCGTAGGGGTACAATCACTCAATCCAAGCAATCGGTCCAGCGTTACTATTGTAGAAAAACAAAAATACATAAATAACACACAGAGTAACATAGAAGACAGAAATAACATACCGTCAGACATTAGAATTTATTTTAACCTGGCAGTGATGAATGTATATTCTTCCTACAACGAGGCTCTAAAAGAAGAAATCACAAACCCGTTGAAAGAAGAAATGCGAAGAAGCTTCCTCGAATTTGAGAGAAGCATAAACGAACTGATTCAATCACTGCTAAGGCAAACAAACAAATAAGTCATCACAGGAGCCGTGTCTAGCCTCGCAACAAACGCAGGAACAACACCTTACACACCATCAGGAACCAGTGATGAATCATCCTGAAAATAATTGTCTACAAATAAATCTAAAGTCACATTTAAACCCATCCTCACAACCATTTCTGCCAAGGGAATCTCACTTACTGGGGAAGGTAAACCGGATTTTTTAACCGTGGAAAATTTTATTTTCCGATTAGAAACCCTCCAACGCCAATACGAGTGTCCGTGGGCTGAGATCTTGCGCGATTTCCACATTCTCCTCTCTGGTACCGCATACGAATGGTATTGGTAATTTAAAAGAGCTAATTACTATTCAGATTGGCCATCTCTGCGTGATGCACTTATGCGTCAATTCCGCAATTCGAAGTCAGATTTCGAAATAATGAGAGACCTTATGGACCGGAGACAGGGTGCCGGAGAGTCGACCGATGAGTTCTTCGGTTAGGTCGCCAAGCTCAGATCACAAATGACCATCCAAGGCCCAGAGCTTGAAATTGTCAAAATAATTAAAGAAATTTAAATACAAGAATTGGAAAGTTGGTTTATCCCATGGCAATTTTCACTTTCGACCAACTAAAATACGCCTGCAAAGATGCAGAGAACGCTTTTCCGATAAGAGAAAGACATCTAGGAAAGTATAACCTAAGAGGAAGACCTTATGCAGGCAGGGGAGATGGTGGCCATGCAGTACGGTGATCCGCGGCCAAAACCAACAAAAAATTCTGCAGTGCCAAGAAAATTGTGTTGCTGGAACTGCAGGGCCGAGGATCACACCTTCATGGATTGCCCCTCTAGAAGCAGAAATATATTTTGCTATAGGTGTGGACAAGGGTGAGTGACAACCCCCAAATGTCTCCGATGCAACCCGGGAAACATTCAAAGGAACGTGATGTCGACGGGAAAGTCGCGTTCGACGCAAATCCCCGAATAAACAATAAAGGTTTTGTCATAATTCAGATAGAAGAAGACAACGATAGTAATGATCGACAACTGAAAATATAAAAGAGGACGAAAGAAGAAAGACAAATAAAAAAGCCGGAGATTCCAGAAATAAAACCCCTACATGTAAGACTGCAGGAATATGAAAAAGCTAGATATAGAATCATAGGTAGAAATAACAAAGTAACTAGGAAAATTGTAAATGCCAGGGAAAGGTATAAAATCAGAAAAGAAATCAGAAGAGGGATAGCGTCAACTATAGTCGACACATCCTCTGACCCAAGGCCCTACGCCAAAATAAAAATTACTCTCCCCCCCCATATCGACGGGCTTCTCAGTCGGCTACAGGACACGTACTTTATCAGCAGTGTCGATTTAAATAATACCTTCCGGCAGATACCGCTGAAGAAACAGAGTAGCGAGAAAACTGCTTTTACTGTTCCGTGGAGTCCCTTATACCAGTTTACTGTCATGCCCTTTGGGTTGTGTAATGCTGCCCAAAGGATATGCAGGTTAATGGATAAGGTCATCCCATCCTGCTTGAGAGAAAGAGTTTTCATTTATCTCGATGACTTGCTCATCGTATGTCCAGACTTCGAAACCCATCTCGCTTTGTTCGAGGATGTCGCGTTGTGCTTGCGTAAAGCGGACCTCACCATCAACTTGACCAAGTCGAAGTTTGGCTTCAAAGAGCTTGGGTACTTAGGTTATATAGTTGGTGGTGGGATGCTAAAGACCGATCCGGCTAAAGTCGGAGCGGTTGTCGAACTACCAGTTCCGAAAAACCGCAGGCAAGTACGCAGTCTACTCGGCCTCGCTGGGTGGTACAGACGATTCATCAGCGACTTTTCAAGCCTGACTGCCTCTCTAACTGTACCCTGAAGAAAAATATGGAACCTTTCTGCATGACTGATGAGACGCGGAAAGCCTTCGAATTACTAAAACAGGCCTCAACAATTGCCCCCGTCCTCATCCACCTTGATTTTTCCAAAAGATTCTTCATCCCGTGCGACGCTTCTGATTTGGGAATAGGAGCAGTTCTGTTCCAATTCAACGAAGCTAAAGAAGAATGTCCCATCGCGTACTTCTCCCTAAAATTAAATTCGTGTAGACGAAATTATAGTGTGACAGAGAAAGAATGTCTAGCCGCAGTACTGGCCGTCCAGAAATTCAGACCTTACGTGGAAGACATGGCGTTTACCATCATCACTGAACATTCCGTATGGAGATGTGTCCACGGTTGAGCATAACTGGAAGTTATGGATTCCGTCGGATCTCACAGAGGAGTTGAATTCGCGGGCACACAATCCTCCGAAAGCTTCGCATGGTGGTACTGCGAAAACTATACGCAGGATAAGGCAATTCTTCTATTGGCCAAATATGACTGTTCAAATCCGTCAATATGTGTCCAATTGCGTTACATGTAAACTTTGTAAACCGTCCAATCTTATACAACGTCCGCCAATGTCATCAAATTTTTGTACAGATCGTCCATTCCAGAAACTATATATAGATTTCTTGGTACCTTACCCCAGATCAAAATCTGAAAAAAAATATGTATTTGTAGTCCTTCATCATCTGTCAAAATTTGTGTTGTTAAAAGCGCTTAAAAATGCAGGCTCATCCAGTGCTGTCCAGTATTTACAAGATGTGTTTAATTTGTTCGGTGCACCACAAATAATACATTCTGACAATGGTAAGCAGTTCTTGTCAAAAGAATTCCAAAATCTTTTGACAAAACTGCTAATACGACACCTGAGAACTGCAAATTACTCGCCTCAATCGAATGCGTCTGAGAGAGTTAATAGATCAATTATCACGGCTATACATCATGGATGACCATCGTAATTGGGATCTTCACCTAAGTGACATAGCTAGGTCGTTGAGGAGTTCTGTGCATAGTTCAATCGGTGTGTCACCATACTTTGCCTTGTTTGGTACAAATATTATGACACACGGAAGCTGCTACGAACAGGCTCAACGACTTAATACTGTGGAGGACGGAGAACTATTGGCCCTCTAAAGACAAAATCGATTGCAGTGCTTGAGAAACAGGATAAAGCAGAACATAAAGAGCTCTTACGAAAGGAGCGCAAAAACATACAAGACAAGAACGCGACTGGACCGATTTATACCTGGCCAAGAAGTATATAGAAAAAATTTCGTTTTAAGTGACACGTCCAAGTACTTAACGTCCAAGCTGTGACCTAAATATGTTAAATGTCGTGTTGTCAGACCAATTGGTCGGAACATGTATGAGTTAGAAAATCCAGTCGGAAAAGAAATTGTAGTCTACTACGCGAAGGACATAAAACAGTGATAGCAACGTAAAGTCACCTAAGTACGACGTATGTAATCACAGAGCTAGGAAGATTTTATTGTTCATTATGTTAACTTAGTTATTTATTTATTAATTAATTTATTTATTTATTTATTTAGTTATATAGGTATAGGTAGAGAATATAGACTGAAGTAGGATAAGGCATTAATTTATGTATGTAAGTGTATAAAAAATAATTTACTAATTTATATTTATTTATTTATTTATTTATAACCTATTCAATATTTGCCTATGTATGTTTTTATTTATATGTATATTTGTTTACGTATGTATATCTTATTTATTCATCGTTTAGTATATTTATGTACATAGTTTATTTACACCTATTTATTTACTTACTTTAAATAGCGTTACAGTCCGGGGTGGACCTGGGCCTCAGTCAACAAGCTTCTCCAACCAGCTCGATCCCTGGCTAGCTGTCTCCAGTTTCGCACGCTAAGTTGACTGAGGTCCTCTTCCACTTGCGTGCGCACCTGAGTCTTGGCCTTCCTCTACTGCGCTGTCCCTCGGGGGCGGATTCGAAGACTTCTCGGACCGGAGCATTGGTGTCCATGCGCTCTACATGACCTAGCCATCTCAGTCTTTGGATCTTCACTCTTCTGGCTAGGTCCATGTCGCTGTAAAGTCCATACAGTTCGTCATTGTATCTCCTCATCCACTCACCGACAATGCAGACGGGTCCGAAGATCGCCCAAAGAATTTTTCTCTCGAAGCAACCAAGAACACCCTCATCCATTTTTGATAATGTCCATGCCTCAGCGCCATAGAACAGGACTGGGAATATTAAGGTCTTATAAAGGGTGACTTTTGTTGTCCGAGAGAGGGCTTTGCTACCCAATTGCCTTCTTAACCCAAAGAAACAGCGGTTGGTAAGAGTTATTCTTCGCTCGAACTCAGCGCTTGTGTCGTTGTCTGTGTTTATGCACAGCCTAGGTAGACAAAGTCCTTAACTACCTCAAAGTTATATCTGTCGAGGGTGACATTCTGCCCGAGACGTCGGTGTTGGTTTTCCTTTTTGCTTGACAGCATATACTTTGTCTTGCCCTCATTGACCGCTAAACCCATTTTCGCCACGTCCGTCTCAATACTCGTGAAAGCGCCACTGACATCACGCTGCTTTCGCCCGATTATGTCAATATCGTCGGCTTATGCGAGTAGTTGGACGGACTTTTGAAAGATAGTGCCTCTTGTGCTTGCTCGTGAGTTTTGTACTATTCTTTCAAGTACTATGTTGAAAAAATCGCATGACAGCGCATCGCCTTGTCTAAATCCTTTCTGGACATCAAAGGTCTCGGTGAGATCTTTACCGACCTTGATGGAGCAGCGTGCATTCTGCATCGTCATCCTGCACAGACGGACGAGTTTGGCGGGGATGCCAAAACTAGCCATTGCTCTGTATAGCTCGTCTCTATGGATGCTGTCATACGCGGCTTTAAAATCTATGAATAGGTGGTGTGTATCGATCTGAAGCTCATGGGTCTTCTCCAAGATCTGCCGTAGTGTGAATATCTGGCCGATGGTGGAATTTCCTGGCCTAAAGCCACACTGATATGGACCTATCAGGTTGTTGACGAACGGCTTCAGGCGTTCACACAATACGGCGGATAAGATCTTATACGCGATGTTAAGGAGACTGATGCCTCTGTAGTTGGCGCAGTTCAGAGGGTCTCCTTTCTTGAGAATTGGACAAACAATGCTGAGGTTCCACTCATCGGGCATACTTTCGTCCGACCATATTTTACAGATGAGTTGGTGTATGCTCCTTACCAAGTCATCGCCTGCTGCTTTGAAGAGCTCGGCAGTCAGGCCATCAGCTGCCGCAGCTTTGTTGGACTTAAGCTTTGATATGGCGATCTTCACTTCATCCATGTCGGGTGGACGGAATTGTTGGTCATCATCGTCCAGTTTGAAAGGTTGATTCTGCCTGACAGCGGTATTTAGTCCGTCATCGCCGTTATACAGTCTGCAGAAATGGACTTTCCGAATCCTCAGCATCGACTGCGATCCTACTAAGATGATCCCTTGTTCATCTCTACAGGCTTCGGTTCGGGGTTTGTTTTCGCGGCATGTTATTTTTACCTTTTAATAAAACTTCCGAACCTCATTCCTGGAGTAGCATCTCTCAATTTCCTCGATCGCGCGCTTCTCATGCTCTTTCTTCTTCCTCCTGAGAAGCCGGTGCTCGTCTCTCCTCTTCCGCTCATAGAGCTCATGAGCAGCTCTGGTCTTTTTAAGCAGCGCCGCGTTATATGCATCTTGCTTAGCTGCATGTGCTTGCCGGCATTCATAATCGAACCAGGGGTCTCGTTGTGGTGGACGAGTGAAACCCAGCACATTAGAAGCGACATATGTGATGGCGTTTTGGCAGTGTTTCCAATGGTCTTCGATGCTTGATGCTGGCGGCATTGGACCTCTTAAGAGATTAAGAGACACTCGATCGGAAAAGGACTTGGCAATGTCTTGCGATTGTAGCCGTCTGACGTCGAATTTTTTCACAGCATTAGTTTGTCTTGGCGTAGTTTGGGATATCCGCAACCGTACCTTGGCTACAACAAGGTAATGGTCCGAGTCGATGTTGGCTTCTCGGAACGTACGGACATCCATAATGCTATAGGAGTGTCTTGCGTCGATCGCAATGTGATCAACCTGGTTGACTGTTGATTGATCAGGAGTTCTCCAAGTCCCCTTGTGTATGTCGAGATGTGGGAACCGCGTGCTAGCCACGACAATGTTTCGCCCCGCCGCAAAGTCGATTAGTCTGAATCCGTTATCGGAGGTGGTGTTGTGCAGGCTATATTTTCCGATTGTTCCACCAAAGATACCCTCTCTTCCTAGCTTTGCATTAAAATCACCGAGGACAATGTAAATGTCACAGCTAGGGCATTGCTCGTAGGTCTTGTTGAGGAGCTCGTAGAAGGCATCCTTGGTGTCGTCATCTTTCTCCTCTGTGGGGGCATGCGCGCATATGAGGCTTATGAAGGCGAATTTAGCCTTGATGCGGATTGTTACGAGGCGCTCGCTCACATGCCGGAAGCTGAGGACTTCTCGTCTTAGTCTGCCTCCGACAACAAATCCGCATCCAAATAAGCGCTGCTTTTGCCGTCGATAGCAATTGCCGTAGAAGATGTCGCAGTTTTTCATCTTCTTTTTGTCCGGCCAATTCCATCGCATTTCCTGAATGGCGGTTATGTCTACTTTGCAGCAGTCAAGGGCCTCCGCTAGTTGCTCGGCTGCATGTGGTCTATTAGAGATCTAACATTTCACGTGCATATCCGGAGCTCATTGTCCTTAAATCGTTTGCGTGAGTTGTCAACAGTAGATCCGTCCATATCCGAGGCTTGTTGATGCTTCTTAACTTAACCAACCCCCAACTTGGAGGACCAGTTCCATTTTGAGTGCCCCTAGGACGAGGGGTCGGTTACACCGAAGCCAGTAACCCGTTCCGGGATGTGACCGCTGCCGTTGGCCCTTATAGGGCTCGTCCGCCACCATCTCTTTTCCAAGACCCTGACTAAGTCCTGGAAATCCTTTTCGGCCTGAGCTTCAAATATGTCGGAGTAGCCCGGACAAGGTCTTGTTTTATTTTTCCGACACTAATCCTGGTTAATGGCGCAGGAAACTCGCCATTTGCCCTCTCCACTCCGCAACCTCTAGTGAGATTCCCAGATGGCGTCACGGGGAGGCGTGAAGTAGGACTTATTAGCAGAGCTGCAAGATGTTCGGCTGCAGAAGCGTATTCTCGTCATTTAAGGAACCAGCACCTGTCGGAAGATGCTACTTCTACGAGGCCTTATACTAATCTCTTAAGAGGTCGAATGCCGCCAACATCAAGCATCGAAGACCATTGGAAACACTGCCAAAACGCCATCAGAGATGCCGCTTCTGATGTTCTGGGTTTCACTCGTCCACCACAACGAAACCCCTGGTTCGATTATGAATGCCGGCAAGCACATGCAGCTTAGCAAGATGCATATACCGCGGCGCTGCTTAGAAAGACCAGAGCTGCTCATGAGCTCTATGAGCGGAAGAGGAGAGACGAGCACCGGCTTCTCAAGAATAAGAAGAAAGAGCATGAGAAGCGCGCGATCGAGGAAATTGAGAGATGATACTCCAGGAATGAGGTTCGGAAGTTTTACCAAAAGGTAAAAATAACATGCCGCGGAAACAAACCCCGAACCGAAGCCTGTAGAGATGAACAAGGGATCATCGTAGTAGAATCGCAGTCGATGCTGAGGATTCGGAAAGTCCATTTCTGCAGACTGTATAACGGCGATGACGGACCAAATACCGCTGTCAGGCAGAATCAACCTTTCAACCTGGACGATGATGATCAACAATTCCGTCCACCCTACCTGGATGAAGTAAAGATAGCTATATCGAAGCTTAAGTCCAACAAAGCTGCGGGAGCGGATGGCTTGACTGCCGAACTCTTCAAAGCGGCAGGCGATGGCTTGGTGGAGCAGACACCAACACATCTGCAAAATATAGTCGGACGAAAGTATGCCCGATGAATGGAACCTCAGCATTGTTTGTCCGATTCTCAAGAAAGGAAACCCTCTGAACTGCACCAACTACAGAGGCATCAGTCTCCTTAACATCGCATATAAGATCTTATCTGCCGTATTGTGTAAACGCCTGAAGCCGTTCGTCAACAACCTGATAGGTCCATATCAGTGTGGCATCAGGCCAGGAAAGTCCACCATCGACCAGATATTCACACTACGGCAGATCTTGGAGAAGACCCATGAGCTTCAGATCGATACACACCACCTATTCATAGATTTTAAAGCCGCGTATGACAGCATCCATAGAGACGAGCTATACAGAGCAATGGCTAGTTTTGGCATCCCTGCCAAACTCGCCCGTCTGTGCTGGATGACGATGGAGAATGCACGCTGCTCCATCAAGGTCGGTAAAGATCTCACCGAGACCATTGATGTCCAGAAAGGATTTAGACAAGGCGATGCGCTGTCATGCGATTTTTTCAACATAGTACTTGAAAGAATAGTGCAAAACTCACGAGCAAACACAAGAGGCACTATCTTTTAAAAGTCCGTCCAACTACTCGCATACGCCGACGATATTGACATAATCGGGAGAAAACAGCGTGATGTCAGTGGCGCTTTCGCGAGTATTGAGACGGAAGCGGCGAAAATGGGTTTAGCGGTCAATGAGGGCAAGACCAAGTATATGCTGTCAAGCAAAAAGGACAACCAACACCGACGTCTCGGACAGAACGTCACCCTCGACAGATATATCTTTGAGGTAGTTAAGGACTTTGTCTACCTAGGCTCCGCTATAAATACAGACAACGACACCAGCGCTGAGATCAAGCGAAGAATAACTCTTACCAACCGCTGTTTCTTTGGGTTAAGAAGGCAATTGAGTAGCAAAGCCCTCTCTCGGACAACAAAAGTCACCCTTTATAAGACTTTAATAATCCCGGTCCTGCTCTATGGCGCAGAGGCATGGACATTATCAAAAATGGATGAGGGTGTTCTTGGTTGTTTCGAGAGAAAAATTCTTCGGGCGATCTTCGGTCCCGTCTGCAACGACGGTGAGTGGAGGAGGAAATACAACTACGAACTGTATGGACTGTACAGCGACATGGACCTAGCCAGAAGAGTGAAGATCCAAAGACTGAGATGACTGGGTCATGAAGAGCGCATGGACACCAATGCTCTGGTCCGAAAAGTCTTCGAATCCGCCCCCGAGGGACAGCGCAGTAGAGGAAGGCCAAGACTCAGGTGGCACACAAAAGTGGAAGAGGACCTCAGCCAACTTAGCGTGCGAAACTGGAGACAGCTAGCCAGGGATGGAGCTGGCTGGAGAAGCTTGTTGACTGAGGCCCAGGTCCACCCCAGACTGTAGCGCCACCTAGAGTAAGTAAGTAATACCGGAACAGCGAGAATACAAAACGGAACTTTTAATCTGATTCACGTAATAGACATAGATCCCTATGAAAATGTTATCACCGAAACACAATCCCTGATAACTCAACATATCCCAACCAGTCCACATCTCCCACTCCTTCAACACGAGTTGTCACAAATAAGAAACATGATAGATAACATTAAAACGCATAGAGCAAGAAAATCTTTAAACTTGATTGGCTCTGCAATTAAATGGATCGCTGGAAACCCCGATCATTATGACTTAGAATTAATCGAAGGTAAAATGAATAGCTTACTAGAAAATAATAACAATCAAATTTTAATAAATAAATCATACAGCAAAAGAATAGACGAAAAAACAAATGTAACAAATGAAATTTTGAATTTAATAAAAAAGGATAAAAGATTTGAGAATGAACTAGCATTATTATCCAGTATAAAATAAGACTAATAAAAGAAGAAATATCTAATACAATCTACGCGATAGAATTAACAAAAGGTAATATTGTAAGCTCAAATATATTGTCTAAAGTAGAATTAACACTTTTATTAAGTAATATAGATAGTAATCATATTCCATATGTCAACTTAGAACAGGCACTTAAATTCTCAGAGGTAAAAAAAAAACTGAAGAAACAATTTACGAAAAATTACTAATAAAGCCAATAAAAAGAAATAAATTAACTAATAAAATTGTATACGAAAACATAATTAAGAAAATGAAGTTTTCTATGTCATTAGAGATAAGTGTAAAACAGTTAACGACATATCGATTTGTAAGAAACAAAATTTGTTAGATAAAAGTAAAGATCAATGAATTCCAAGATTGTTAAGAAGCCAAAAGGCGGCATGCAAAACAACAAATAGTCACCACATACCAGCGGTAGAAGAAATAACAGCCGGAGTCATTTTATTGAACAACTATCAAGGAGAGATTGAGATCAACAATAAAGCTCAAAGATTAAACGGAATCTACCTAGTACAACTTCACAACGCCTCAATAGTTATCAACAAGCAGAAGTTCATATCCGAAGAAGTTACAAGCACCAAAGCTCTTCCACCATTCATCCAGCCATCATTTCAGGAAGTTAAAATAGAAGAAATTCTTTCCCTAGAGTTAATGAAAGAACTCCACATAAATAACACCAGACAGATTCAGCTTATCAAATCAGAAAAGAACCTATACCAATGGCTTAACTACACATTTTTCATTGTTCTTTAAATCATACTAATACGAGTAGTAATCAGAATGTTCAGCCAAAAGACCAATACGGCAACCACGAGGATAACAGTAACACCCCAAAAAGCAATAGAACCAATCATAACCAAGACACCAAAACCGTGTCATCAAAGCAATATTTACAATATTCCGTATTTCTAAAAATCATGTGAGGTCACATGAACTCAGAGGGGAAGAGTTAACACAAAATACACAAAATTCCACGAAAATAGAAACGAACATCATAAGTGCAGCGCATGTCTGCTGTGCTAAGCACATTTCATCATAAGTGCAGCGCATGTCTGCTGTGCTAAGCCCATTTCGATCCAAATGACCAGCGCGTGGCCGCAAGTGTAAATACGCCTACTCAGGTGTCGGGTCACCAACAAATTCGCACGCTGACGCCGCAACAAATCCTGAAGTAACGCATACGCCAAGGTATAAAAACAAAACCTGTACATTAGAATAAGTTAGTTGTAATTTGGTGTTCAAATAAACAATATATTTTTTTTTATAAAAACTCGCGTTCCGCATTTTAACTTATATATTATTTTTTTCACTACTGCACAGCACATGTGTTTTTTTTTATTTTTATTTTTTTATTTATTTAATTAATTTTTTTTCTCACTCTTTTCTACGAGAGCACTCGCGCACGAATTAGGTGGACATGTGAGATGGTGATTTTTTTTTTTTTGTCACTGCAGACGGCGGCGATTTAAATAACGTGCGTACCCGACGGAGGTAAACACCTGCAATGACGGAACGAACGGAAACTGGAAGGCGTTGGATCCAAAAATCTTTCATTAATTGTTGATCGCTGGTAGTGGGTTGTAGTTGCGTCAGCATATGACTTGGTTTGTTGTCGCCCAGTTGGATTCCACTTGTGAGCTTGTCAAGCGTGACCATCGGCGATGGTTATGGACCCCGAAAAATGCTTCCAGTCGGGTAAACCATGACTCTCTATTATTGATGGAGTAGCCTTGCGATTCGGATACTTGGACGCGTGCTGCGAAATCGCTGATGCCTGCTGCAGATGAATTTTGTGGCTGTGGTTGTTGTTCTGTTGCTGTTGTTTGACTGTATTCGAAAATATCACTGTTGTCTGCATCTTCAAAACTGCTGTTCGGCATTGTTGATTGCAATTTATTATTTATTGTTTACAAACACAGATTTAATTTTGCATGTTTTCCTTGTCGGGGTCACCAATTGTGGATGTCGTGTTAACAATTACGAACTTTATTTTTGAATGAAATTTCTCGTTTGCACAAGAATAACAATTGTACCAAAATTAAAATCTTAAAAATAATATTTATATTTGCCGTAGGAGCCCTGTTTTTTTATTTTTTAATTTTATGAGTAGGGTTACATCTATGAACATTTTGAGTTGCGTTCCAGTTGCCGATTATGGAAAACGGTGGTTTGACTGCGGGGGGAATATTTTCGCAACCGTTTGTTTTGCTATTACTGAAGACCCTATCGAGAAAATAAGCGGAAGCCGGTAAGGTAGTATATAAATGATATTATGGAAAACGCAACTCATCGGCACTGCATACATTTTGTGACGTTTTCAATCCGAATAAAATTTGTTGCGGATTTCGAGGAAAGACGGGTTGGTGCAACAGAAAGAAAGTTTTAGATTTTAAATAAACGAAAATAATCTACTTTCATTTTTTTTTAAAACAAACAACACGTTTGCAGTTCGAGGCAATCTGTAATGCCATGAAGAAAAATCCCGACATGGTAAAAAACTTCACCAAGAATTTGGTTCAAAGGTTTTGGGAAGAATCAAAAGCGCAACTTAATAGTTTGGGGCCTCCAATTAAGGAAATGGCCGTGTGGAAAGGTGCTAACATTCATTAATTTAAATAGATTCTTAAAATAGCAGCATTTATTCGGATTATTTGAATTTAAGTCTGGTCAGATCATAAATCGGCTTAACCGAAAAACTGGCTCACAATAATCCGAAAAGAAGAACCACAGGTCTGTTGTGCCCTTCTTACATCAAAGTCCGTGGCAGTACGGCTCTGATATCCACCTCACCCAGGAACCTTAAACATGCTCCCAGCTTAAATTCCGGAGTCAATGATGTGGTTCTAACCACTGGTGGCAGTTAATCATTTAAAATTTCCAAAACATATTTGAATGCTGTTTGTTTTGGCCAATTGTATCCATATTATATTTTATTTCACACTTTAGATAACAATTCTTCAGAATAATTTAAACATGCAAATTAAAAATTGACAAAAAAGAGCTGGTTAAAAAAAATATCGATATAGAGGTGTTGTGGACTGATAATGTGGTTCATCCGCCGTTTTCTATAATAGGGTCGCTCCGCAGTCAACCCGCTGTTTTCCATAATCGGCATAGTTGTCTTTGCTGATTTGTTTGTCAGTATATTCAAAAAAACACGTCATACTCGTATTATTTACTATTGACTTGATTTTGAACCGAAAAAAAACAACACAAACATTTTTGTTCTGCTTTACAAGTGCTTCTATATATTTTTTTCGAGCACGATTCTATTTTAACTAAGCCATCTAAGCACTTCATGTGCGCTTATTTCAAAACATACGAGTATGTACCCATATATGTAGTTATGAAGAATCAATATAGCCAATTGGGTTCAAAAATTATCCCCTGAATATCCGGTCTGAGTCTTAATTGAGCTTACAAAGTTTGTCACCAGAGATTTTCTTCCATCGTGAATTACATCTGATAGCTGTCAAAGTATGTGAAAGTTTCTCAGTTAAATAATTTTTATTATTGCCATGTCTTTATTAAATTTTCCTAATATAAGAAATAGTTTGCGCTTAAGTAAGAATTTATGTGCAGACAATTTATATAACAAATCTAGATGGGCGAAATCTTCTTTCAAGTTATCATGTATGCCAAACCCAGTGCATAAATTCAACCAGTCTGCTGAGTTTTGTTATAAACAAAGTGATAAGCGCGAAAGGCAATTACCTTATTTAATGAGATTTCCTGAAATAGTCTGGCCGTCCTTTATAAATTCCTTCAAAAACTGGGTATTAGTAACTTTTGTTATACGCCCATATTTTGATAGGGAATTCAATTTAAAGGATTTTATTTACGGGGCAAAACGTGCTGTTCACGTAAGTTTTTGTTTTTTTTTTATGTTAAATAAAATAAAACCGTTGATGAGTTTAAATAACGATATTGTTTTTAATCCAGATTCAATCATAAACGTCGCATTTCCTTGGCATATCCACAGCCACAGGAAATTATTGGTACAATATTACCCAAATTTTTATAGAATGATAGTATTAGTAACAGTATTTATTTATTAGTATGGCTACATTTTTAAATGTATGTGCCCCCGCAATTGGCCGATCAGATCTCTTATAAAAACAAATTTCTTAATAATATCCTCGTTGTTTTATTCCTCATATTACAGCATGGGTTTCTACTTGTGAAACAAAATTCAAAAAGCCATTTTTGTTTTTCTTTGAAAGAACTTACCAAAGAGCTTTTCTTTTGTGTTTCCAAGTCGTAAGAAGATAATTGTGTATGTGCTTTTGTTGTGGAAAAAGAACGAGTGGAGAGGCTCTTGCTTTACTGATTTCGTAGCCGCATCTGCGTATTCGTTACCTTGAATGCCAGTGTGTCTTGGGATTTGACCCCATGGAATGAACGAATCCCAAAAATTACGTCGCCTGGAAATCTCCACATCGCCTACATTAAGAAACGAAACTGAATCGTTTTTGCACCGGATAGTCACCTATGATGATAATCAGATACTGTATGATAATCGTAAAAGATCTGGACAGTGGTTGGATGCAAATGAAAAACCAAAACACATCCTCAAACCCAATCTTCACCCAAAAAAGGTTATGGTGACAATCGAAAGAACCAAACCACTTTTCGCTTTGCAACGATAAACGTTATCAAATATTGAGAGGAAATCGACACATTGCATGGCTGAAAAGCAACCTGCGTTGGTTAATAGGCACTGTCCGATCCTTTTGCATCAGACATCTGCATGAATACATTCACGCAATTGATGCACAACTTGATTCATGGATACTTCTCATTACTCATTGTATAAGACCTGTGAATGAGTCTGAGTGAGTGCGGGTATTAAAGTTGTGTTGTGCGTATTTGTGCCTTCGACCGTCGGTATTCATACCCTTTCGTCTCATGGATGGGCTAACTCACATTCGCACTACTGACAAGGGTTGAATATGCGTGAATGCTTGTGCGAAAATTCTCGTATACCCTTTAATTGAAAAAAAAAAACCAAAACGCACAACAGAATCCCAAAATCGTCTGCGCAATAACTCGAGTAACTCGAATGATTCGAATGCGCTTTCCACCATTATTGCATGTCTCATTTGTACCGTCGTTTACCAGTAAAGCATTCACACATACCCAAATCAAAAAGTGCTATGGGTAGTTATGATGAGTATGAATCCTGTGAGTTATGAGACCTCGTTTCATCCATACTCATATGCATTCATAATTCTCTTCCCTCGTTGAGTGAGTGCATTGAATGAGTATGGTGCGTTAATTTCTGTGGATTTCTCATGGGTAACTGTTTTGGCATTCATGCAGATCTCTATTTTGCATAACAATGCTAGACCCCATACCTCACAAGTAACGGTGCAAAACATTTGCAGTTTTGATTTGAAATTCTTCCGCATCCACCGTACTCTCCTGATATTTCCCCAACGGATTACCATCCGGCAACCTGTACTCATTTTGATGGCAAAAGGTCTTCCGGAACCGAGCAGAGGTCATGAAACCTTTGAAGATTTCATTGCCTCAAAAAGGAAAAGGAATATTTGACCTTGTATTACGTCAACCGTTGGCACCCTGATTTGGTTGAAAAAAATTGACGGAAAAGAATATTGGCTTTTAAATTGTTACTATTAAATCGGACAGTATATGGTACGACCCAATACGTCTTCCTTTCCTAAATGCAACTTGACGGCAATTAATTAGGTTTTTTTTTCGGAAAGCCAGAATTAATTTAATTTCATTTTCAACGCAAAACTCAATAACTTAAAACTATCTTATTGTAACTTACTGCCCCCATGTGGGAATTCTATGTTAACCCTTAATAACCCAGTATGTTTTAGTGACAATACCGACCAGTAGTGACTAACGGACACATTAGAGAAATAGAAGGTAATTAAACGAAAATAAAGATATTGTGAATAGTATTTGGCCAAAATTACTTTAATTCTTTATTATAAACGAACAATTACTTTACAAATACAACAATTTATAACAAAGATAGCAAAGGCTGGTATAAAAATTATTTACATATTATTGTGACATACATAATATATGTGCATAGCATAGCACGATAGTGCAATGTTCCAAATGAAAAAGCTGAATGAGAAGAATTATGACTATTGGAGCATTCAGATGCGTAGCGTTTTGGTGCATGCGGCACTATGGAGTGTGGCATCGGGTACGTTGAAGCAGGAGGATGCCACTGCTGATGCAAATTGGTCAAACACCGACCAGAAGGCTTTGGCTACGATCACACTAAGTGTAAAACCTTCCCAATTAGGTTATGTGAAGAATTGTGCTACATCTTTTGCGGCTTGGACAAAACTCAAAGAAGCCCATCAGCCTAGTGGACCTCTGCGCAAGGTATCTCTTTACAAGAAGCTGTTGAGTCTACGGATGGCAGATGGCCAGAGCATGTCCAGTTATCTTAATTCGTTCGTCGAAGTCTTAGATCAGCCTGCAGTTATTGGGATAGAGATGAACGATGAATTACAAGCAATTATTTTACTTTCCAGTCTACCAAAGTTTACGACAATTTACCAAAATTTGAAATTCTGTGCATCAAGTTGAAAGCCAACACGAAAAGGAAATTGCAAAACGTTATATGTTTCAAATGCGGCGGTCGCGGCCACGTGCAAGCAGTTTGTCGCAGAAATGACAGCAAACCGAAAAAGGAACAACAAAAGCAATGCAGCTTGTTGGGTGCGTTAGATGCCGGTAGTTCTAACAAGTCGAAGTTTTGCTTGGACAGTGGTGCGACAAATAACATGTGTTGTGAAAATTATGATGATTGGTTTGGCTGGCGAAGTCTTACGTGCAGAGGGAAGGGGTGAAGTGAAACTTCACCTACTGAGTTTAGTACCTACTCAACCAAACAAGTAATTGAAAATATGAGTACAACCATATTATTGTAACGCAAAGGATGCACTGTCAAGATTCTAAATGAATACATATAAACAAAAAAATGACGACCTACCCATATACTCCCGTTATAAATTGCTATTGTGTCTAGTGGACATTTGTGGGTTACTGAGTTACTAATTTGGTTTATTGATAATAAATAATAGACTAATAATACTGTACGTATTTTGAATACACGTTTAGATTCAGTAAACCATTGGGATAGATAAGATAAAGCGGTTTATAAACCGCGCAGATATAAACAATTACATTTTTATATATCTTTGAACTCAAAAATGTCTGCGAGACACTTGTGGGTTGTTAAGGGTTAAACATAACACCTAATCTATGTCCTTCAAGCTTCCTTACAGTATTTTTTAATTAATTACATTAATTTAAAACTAACACTGAGAAAATAATTGTTATTATGTGAACTAACTTTGTAAATCGAATTGTTTTTTAAATCTTATTAAGACTAAAACCCAAAAAAAATTACATAAAAATAAATCTTAATCTACTACCTTATTGTATACGTTATCCATACGAGTTATTATTATTATATGTCACTCGAAAGCTATCCAGTCCCTCGTTATTTTGTATATTGTTTTTGTAATTTTTTTTTGTATTCGTTTTATTGTTCTTTTTTGTTTTTACTTTTTATATACATATATTTTTTTGTTTTCCTGTCTTAAAACTGACTACATTTCGACAAGCAGTGGATGCCCGCGTTGTCCCAACTTTAATAACGTTCGCCAATCCTTTCTGGTATCCGCAGAGGCTCCTTAAAAAAATGGTTTCCGACTTCTGAAAGTTAATCTTTAACTAATAGTCGTCGCAATATCGTTTAATTTGATCGAAGTCACGTTGTAAAAGTATGTTAATGACTTCAACCTTTAGACCTGATCTGTACGCGATTAAGTCGTCTGCGTACGCTATTAAGTCGTTTGCGTACGCTATGGCATGAATAACATCATGCTCCGCCTTGAAATTGAATTGATTATCTGGAACTATATTTCTGTTCTTAGCACACGTAGTCAGGACTCTATTAATAACTATTTCGAAATACTTGATGATGTCTGATCGACCGGAGATTCGCCGGATTGGATGTGTCTTTATCCTTTTTGGGGATGGGATGTACCACTGCAGTTTTAGATAGATACTCGTATATTTACATATGTATTGATTCATTCCTTATATAATTCATAAAGTAAATTTTCTTTAGGTTTACAATTCATTGAAAAAATTCCAGACCATAATAATATACATATGTGCTTACAAATATAAAATGAACATAAATATAAGTATAGAAATAATATTGGTTAAATATCATTGAAATAACCCTGTTTTAAAATCAAAATTTAATTATGGGTGGGGTGGACCAGTAAAAGAAATTCATGTCAGTAAGAAGCTTAAAAAGAAAAATTTATGCAATTGCAGCTGATAATTTATTTTAAAAGGAAATAGTAATGGATAAAAAAAATACAGCACGAAACAGAGATAAAACTAGACCAAAATATCAAATTGATTCAAGGCTGATGTAACTGATATCGTAAACGAAGGTTGGATATCAATCGAAAATTGCAATTTCCTGATTGCATAAAAAATGGGGCTTATTGCGAGAATCTATTCGAAAAAATTCTATTCGACTTTTTTCGATTCTATCGAATAGATTCATGGTATCGCGTAACGCAATAGAATTGATTAAATAGCGTCGAATTTCGAAATAGAAAATGAAAAGCTATTGGTAAAGCTATTAATGAGCTTTTTACTGAAATATCAAATTCACTTTTTATTTGCAAATAATTGTTGGTTTTAGTGAAAAATGAGTTTTATTTGGTTTGATATTTTTGAGGACGAATTAGACGAAGCTCACCGTGCTAGAGTTGTATCAACTCTTCGATGCAGAAGAAATTTACGAGTGCATTCTAACCTGCTGGAAATTGATGAAAATTTGTAAGGAAATACATTTCCCATGAAAAAAGTGGTTGGTTGTCTGCCTCCAGCTTTTTGCAAACGCCTTTTGCGGTTAGTGGATTTTTTTCCATTAGGCACACTAACTTCCCCATCCATCACTTGTTTGTAAATTGTCTCCTACTTTGTATAATAATTAATAAATTTGCATATGAAAACCAATTTTTACGTCAAATTCAATATAATTACTTCACTTATTTTCATTGTTTTCCATTTCACCAAACAATGGAATTTCAAATAAAGTTCTACCGTAATTTTCTGATAGAATTGTCATTTCTATCAAATAGTGAAATATCCATAGAAATAGAGACTCGCAATACGCCGGTAATATATTTATTACGAATCGAATTCCGCAATGCCGTCAATAGAATTTATTTCTATTCGACTTTAATTCTATTGGAAATAGATTCTCGCAATAAGCCCCAATGTTTTTAATACCTTGGAGCATTAAAAAATGGCGACCTGAAAGGATTTTTAGGTCAATGAACAATGGGAAACTTGGATATCTAAAACTCTTGCGGCATATTTTTCTCAGTATATATTTCTACAAGGTTTATAGATGTTTAATCTTATTCATGTAAGCATTCTCCCAACAAGCTATTCCATATTGAACCTTGGAAAGAAAGATTCCATAATAGATTGTTTTTAACAACATTGCTTATATCTTGATAATTCGCAAATAATAGAAATGACTGAGAAGATAGAGAAGTCAGACTGCAGGTCCAATGGACTATTAAAGCCATAGGAAAAGCCACATCATCAGCGAAAGCAGTTGGAGCACCCTTAAAATTGAGTTCAAAAAGGGAATAAATGTAGATTACAAACAAAATTGGTCCAAAAACAGAACCTTGGGGAAAACCCATATTTAGAAAATTTATTGAAGTTATCTTACATCATCTATTTTCACTCGTTGTGATCTGTTTTTTAGATACGATCTAAGCCAATCAAGAAAAAAAATCCATGAAACCCAGCTTTTTCCTGTGCTGCTGTGTGCTTTTTTCTGTCGAGGTTTGATAATATAATTTGGGAACAGAACTGTAGAATGTCATCTTCCGATGTTTTTCCTTTGCGAAAGCCAGATTGGATAGGGCTTAAGAATTCAATTTTGTTTAAAAAACGTTCCTTCCGATTTTTTACAGTTTTTTTTGTAAGCTATGATCATTTAGAAATCTACGTCATTTAAATCGTAGCTTGTTTTTAATACTGACTTTATGCACTTAATGTTAAGAGATCTACGGTTTATGTGTCTTTACTATTTTTTTCGAAGGCAGTAAAGAAGTGCGATACAAAATACAATACTGGAAATATAACAAAATCTAAAGGAAAATCCAAGAGAATAACATACAACGTTAGGTCTCTATCTACAATACAATCGAACGCTTATTCGAATTGGGAAATGAGCTACAATGCTTTAAACGGGACATAGTAGGAGTATACGAGATTCGGAGGAGAGAAGAGAAACAAATAACGCTAAAATCAGGGAACATATTGTACCATACCAATGCCAGAAATTCAACGGGAGATATCGGTTTTCTTATTCGCACCAAAAATATTGAGAATATTAAAACCATATCAAGACGAGTAGCATACTTAATAATCACGCTGAACTCTAGATGTAAATTAAAAATAATACAAGTATACGCACCAACTAAGGATTATGAAGACGAGGAAGTAGAAAGGTTATACGAAGACATCGAATGGGCCAAGAACGAAAAAAAATGCTACTTCACAATAATCACCGGAGATTTCAAGGCCAAGGTAGGCAAACCAGAAGATGAAGCAGACAGGGCGTTGGGGAAGTTTGGCTTAGAAGGTAGAAACCAAAGGGGGAAAATGCTGATTGACTTTCTTCACCACAACAATCTATACCAAATGAACAGCTTTTTTAAGAAAAAACAACACAGAAGATGAACTTGGCTCCACCCCAATGGATACACAAAAAATGAGATAGACTTCATTATTGCAGACCGAAAACAAATAATAACAGATGTGACAGTACTGAACAGATAAGGAATAGGAAGCGATCATCAAGCAGTCAGAGCCGCAGTCAAACTAAACTTGAAGAACGAACGTGTAAGATGGTGACCAAGAAAAAGTTTACGAAATGGAGTAGCCCGGACAACCTCCCTAAGTTCAAACAATTTATAAACTCTAAGCCAAGCAATCAACAGAGAGACAACATAAAAACATAAACGTGACAATCACAGAAGCAATAATTCTAGCACAAGAAAAACACTGCAAAAATACAAACAATGCGAATCGCAACAACAAAACAATACATTAACCAAAGAAAGGAAGCTAGACAGAAACAAGATAACGCCGAGGTATGCAGACTAAACAAGATAATATCAAAGGAAATACGTAAAGACATAAGAAAATACAAATACAAGCAAATACAACAAACTCTGGAAGAAAACAAAAACATGAAAGTTTTAAGAGAAACCCCTTGCGGAAGGAAGAAATGAGGCAATAAAGCTCAAAAATGAAAATGAAGAAGAGGTGATAACAAATAAAAATGAGGTACTGTCGATAACCGAAAGTTTCTACACAAATTTATATGCAACCCATGAAACACCAGCATTATGTAGTACAAAAGAAAGAAGACACCATCTTATAAATGTCGGCTCAGAGGAAATACCTGAAGAAATACAGCTGTCACTAAAAGAGATTAAAAACAACAAGGCCCCGGGAGAAGACCGAGTGGAAGTAGATGCCATTAAAGTGAGGTCGGAGGTGATACGCTCTTGCACGAAATAACAAAACTTCTCAACTTGTGCATAGAGCAAGGATCGATACCAACCAAGTGGAGAAATCATGCATTTATTTAATTCAATTCATAAGAAAGGAGATATCACAAACCTAGATAACTATTGACCGATAAGCCTTCTATCGCACCTATATAAGCTACTGAAAAAAATAATAACAAATCGAGTAGAACGAAGGCGGAGCTGAAATAGAACAAGTCATTGCATATAAATATTGGGGACACGAGATACAAATCTCGAGAGATAACCAAACCCGTGAAATTGTACGCCGAATTGGACTCGGATGGGCAGCTTTTGGAAAGCTAAAGCACATATGCAAAAGTAATATCCCCATGTATCTAAAAAAAGAAAGTATACGACCAATGCGTACTACCGGTGACAACTTACGGGGCAGAAACTTTAACTCTAACGAGCACAAAGAGCGATTGAGAGAGCAATGCTAAACATTACAAGAAGAGACCGAGTACGCAACGAAGAGATACGCAGGAGAACAAGAGTGATAAATATATATATATATTTAAGGTAGAAAATGCTCTTGAAGTCCAACAAGGTCAGGAAAAATTGTGCTGTTACTGAGGACACACAAGATCCAACATTACATCACAATCGGCTCTGATACGACACTGCTCTTTATAGCTCCATTCATTTTCATAGTGATAAAGATAAGAACGCGATTCTTCAAGAACAAACCAGGCAAAACCACAAGTACCCAGCTACAATCCATTGGACCCTCTACAACCCGAAAACTCGATGAATCAGACATCTGATTGACGTCCATATAAGCCGGCCCCAGCATGTTGTGAATAATCACAACAACAAGCATCGAACAACAAACGACGAACAACGCACAACTTAAAATTCTGCATTTTTTTGGGAACTAAGTAGTGCACTCCAAAGCACATAACTTATTAAGTTACTTGCACATGCCACATAGCTGAACACCTTTTACCATTTGTTTCTTAGCCTACTAAAGGTGTGTAAATAATGTAGAATAAGCAAAATTGTAGTGTTTAAGGTAAAATATATTTAAATAAAGTTCAGTTCGTTGAAATAGTTGTGTTGTTATTGACTTCCCCCCACCTGCGGTGAGGCGTCAGAACATTCTAAACTAAACATGAAGGGAATTCGCGGAATTAGGCATTCTTCTCCCTTGAACGGCCCTTTCAAAATCCACTATCACATTGTTCATTAGCTTCGTCACAATCAAATCGGGTTCCATTGCAAAGTTTCGGGGCATGAAGATTTTGTGGCATAATGATGGCAGATCCATCTTTTAGACGCAAATGATGAGGCGGTATGCCAGGCAAGAGTTTAGGAATTTCACTGGATAATTGAGGACTTTGTCTTCGTTATCAACGCGATCGATCGATTTGAATGAACGCGATTCTCCCGGAATTTGCAGATTTAACGGAAGCTTCAGTGCTGAATGTGCCCTTTTTCCACCTTGCAACAGTGTTGCAGCAATTCCGATAGATTCGAGAACTAACGCCATTCCACTTTGAGCACGTATTGCTGCTAAAATCAATGATATTAGGAACGTTTTCCCAGTTCCGCCGGGCGCATCAAGCGAAAAAAATCCACCGTTTTCATCATCGACAGCCTTCATCAGTTGGGCATACGCACTTTTTTTTGCTGTTCATTCAACAGTGGAACATTTGTTTGTACTTGTTGTTGCAGAATTGTCGTGTCGTAAACGCGCTCGCGTTATAATTCACGATTCAATACATCTTTAGTTTGACGATTTGGCGCTGGCATATGAATTTCAGTCAATAGTTTGCCACTTATAAGCAAACACAAATCTTCAATCAGCACTTACGCTTCATTGTAGATGTCATCGTTCATTTGACATTCCAAATTCCGTGTCGCGACTCGAAAACGATGCAAAATGTATTCTGCGATGTCATATTTGTACGTACCCCATAATTGACGTGAGTTTTAAGGCTGACATGTCGAAATGATCATAGCGAAAAGTATACGAACTTGATGGGCAGGCAAAGAAGCTATTGCATCGTCTAGCGTTTGATTCCAGTGATTGTCGTGTTCAAGCAATTGTAACTGTTGAGATACTTTTCGGAAAAATCAGTTGAAAACATACCTGGATATCCATCTACTGGTTGGTCTCGTTTTCTTCGTAACCATTTCTTCGACAATGCATTCCAATGCATTCGAGGCATCTCCGTGTAAAACAATGTTCTCGCAAATGGATCACTGGCGCAATTGAACAGAAACTCTTTAATGTTGTTGCTGGCAATCTTTCCATTTGCTGTGCTGCGTTCTCTGCGTTTAAATACACTGGCCATTCTCCAAATGAACTGGCAGATGCACAACAGTCCGATGAAGTTCATGAATCGCAAATAAAAATATTTTCCAGAGTGCTTCGTTGCAGTACACATATCGGCACATTTAAAACTTGCTGGTTTCATCTAGTTCAACGCCAATAACCGCAATATCGCTTCCTTTAGTGACGTATTTCAAACATACTTAATCGATTTCACCGAACTGCAATACTCAGCATTGATTTGTGTTGTAAATGCCTTTGGCAATATTGGCGAATATGGCACGATCCATGAGTAATGAATGTTCTGCCATTATCATCTGGTGACCGACGCGGATAGAGTGGATATCCATCGTTTCTAGTTGGAGTTTGCGAAATAAAAGCAAGTGGATAGTGTTTTGTGCATTTATTGTCGGATATACAAACCGAGGTGTGTTGTCCGCATGGTCCGTGGAGCATATTGGTCTTCACTATTTCGTGCAACTCTGGACCTATCTTAGGATCAGGAATTTCGGCGGAAATGGTGCCTGTATCACGCGATTCCAAATTTTCACCAACAACTGATATTTCAACAATTTACGCACTGTAGGTATGTACTCGTACATTGTATTGTCGTTCATGAGTTCCTGCTGGTCGTTTGTCCGCTTTTATGACAATGCTTTGATCATCGGATGGCATCAGTTCCAATGAAATCGTAAACAGTTTGATGAGCTCATTGTGTTCGTGCAACATTTGCTGCTATTGCTGGACTATTTTTCTATTCGTTGTATTAAAGATAGCACAGCGCCAATTACTTTATCATGTGAATCTTCAAGAAAGTATATTTGTAGATATTTGTGTTCCCGATCTGGGCACGGCAACAGCCATCCAGCAAAATGAAAAATTTGCCCACGAATCTGTATAGCTGGAGGCAAATTCTGTAGTTTTTGTATTTTCTTAGCAAGATATCATGATGTATCGTGTATTGTGTGTGATGTGTTAGTGTACTTTGTGGTGTTAGTGTTGTGTATTAGCATTCATCGCTGATGTTGCTGAAATTACCTTGAATATTATTTCGTTCATTTACGATTGCACCACCAAGCGACGTCATTTGAAAACAATCATTTTAATGTGTTGCAAGAAAAGATTCAAATTGCACTGATGCGTGCGCACTATATTAAATGTTTGGCTCATATAGAAAGGCTGCACTTTCAATGTTCACCGGAAGAATTTGTTGTTGTTGACTTGTCGTTAAATAGTCGCTTGTTGTGATCTTGCTTCATCAATTCGCCGAGCACGAACATCTCTTCTGAATCGTTCTTGCTCTAAATCGAGCCGATTCCCTTCCAATACCACGTTCCTCTTCTGTTCTACGTGCTGCAACATTTCGGTGAAGTGTTGCATTCTGAGAACGCCGACCAATGTTACCACGGGATCTTCTTGGCATCGTTACAAATATCGAACTGTTAATTATCATCACTTTGTATATATCGCACATAAAGTTTTCACTTATCAATAATTTATCTTTGAAATAAGCCAAGTGAAGAAAGCAAACGAATCAACTGGGAAATCAAAACAAATCGATTACCGATCTATTCCAATGGAAATTGAGTTTAGTTTTCGCCGACAAACCAAAACAATGAACTCACTTTTTTGTGATCGAAATATCAATAATATCACTCAGAAATTGATAACCCACAGATTTCACTCGAAAAATTAATGAAAAATGTTAAAATGTCATCAGAAAGAACAAACAATATGCTGAGCTACCAACTACCAAACGGAATGGCCGCCTGCTGTGCTACTTTTTTTACATTAATTTAATTAAACTGAAAAACGAAATGTGCGCCTACAGCGCTACCTGTTTAGAATTTTCTGACTTTTCTTTTTTCCCAAACCTTCCCGTAGCAATTACGAACAAACCCGCAGAAGGAAGTATCCAATTTGGTGGAAACCTTTTCAAGTTTTAAGCATCCGAACAAACCACGATCCATTTTTAAATACTCGTATATTGATGATATAAAAAGTCTTTTAAAAGTCGCGCTTAGATGTCAGTACTAAACAATATCTGAACGCTCACTTTTTTTAAATATCATTTTTAACATTTGACATAAAATGCATTAAAGTTATTATGAAAATGGTCTATGTTTAAAAAATACATATCGTTAAATCGTGAACGTCAATTTTTGTTTTGAATAATAGTCCAAATGAGTGTGGTAACAGACTGTAAGGTGTTTTCGCAAACAGCCAATAAGCAGGAACATCAAACGCAGTTAGAAGATGAAGACGGACATTTTAGTTTACTCAAAGAGTCTCGTGAACTTCATGCCTCAAAATAATAAATCAAACATTTTATTTCAAACTCGTAGAATGCATCCTTGTGAATGGAAAATATGGAAAACATAACGGTTTCAACCAAATATGGAGGAGGGTTAAATAACAAAGTTATAAAAATAAATCCTAAGAAATAAGAACTTTGTTTTCAAAGCTTTATCAAACATCTCACAAAACGTTCATATTCTACCAACTCCCATAAGCGACTTCATTCGTATTGAATATGAAAACAATATCATTTGTTCTGACTTTGGCACATTCTATTTATTATCTCGGCGGTGGTAACCAGTTTTCACAGATGCATCCAAATCAGCATATAATACCACCTTTGCTATTACATTTGAAGATGGTACCTCGTTAAGAGATGGAATATTACCGGAACATGCCTCAATATTTATCGCTAAAGCCCTCGCTATATAGGAAGCAATCAAATTAGGTGCCAGAGAATCCAACAAGTCTGTTATATGTATTAACTGAAAGTTTTTCAATACTCTATAATAAGTTATTCTTAATCCAAAAATAAGCCAAACCGAAGTGACTATCAATAAAATTAGGGATTTTATTATAAGATACCCCAATGAAATGAAACTTATGTGGGTCTCTAGTCTAGTTTTCTTAACATTATAAACCACGATAACATTGTAAAACTATATAACTTTGTGCAGACTTACAATTAAACTATATAAAATCTAGCTAGTCTTAAGTATGCTAACACAACTTTAAAATTGTACTTATCCTTTGATTCACCCGCGAGCTGTAAGCCCTCGAGTCGTTTGTCGGTTTGGCTCGATGAAAAATCTAGATTCTATAATTTATTAGACCGACAATACGTGTACTAGATTTTCTTTCGACAGCCGGTACATACTATATGTTTTTGATTTTGACAGCTTACTTTATTTTTTTATGATCGTGAGGGTACATTGTTTTCTGGAGAAGGTGAAAATAACAAGGAAGGAAGACGAAGAAAACAGAAATTTATGTTCAAGTAGAAAAACGCTGCGGGGTGTCAAATGTCTGTAATTTCCCACACATGAATTATGTTTTATACTAAATAGCGTCACAAAATAATGATTTGGAATTATTCTTCAGCAAGCGGAAGGCAAACTCAAGTCAATACGAATTTCATCGATACATCCTTAAATAAATCCATCCTTATCAATCAATAGACAAAAGGTATTTGAAAGACAATTCATCTGAAAAAGTAACCTGATTTTTATTTGGTCAAAGATAAACTTAAAAAGCTTAAGCACCCTAATTTTAAAAAAAGCGGACAAGTGCGAGTTGACCTCGCATGGTGCATGCCTATCGCGATCGCATAAAAATAGGAGAAAAGCCAGCCTGTTTCCACTTTGTCTGTATACAATACATTACATATCGCAAGTAATTTTCCATTAAGAATAAATGATGGGTAGACTATTGTTCTCATTCCAACTCAGGCAAAATTAAATGGGACTTGGAATTTGAACCAAAGCAATACATCTTAACATTCTAGTTGAAAAAAAAAGTTCTCCCATGCATTTAAACGACAAATGTCCATAAATTTGTTCACACAATATTGGGGGGGATCAATTTAGATTGTCTTTTTTTATGGTACTCCAGCTCTTCATTCGCCAACAGTTGTTGCTCTTGTTGTTGTGGTGGATTCTCGGTCTGCTCCTTTTCCGCACATTTACTATTATTTGCTTCGTCGCGGTCGTCTCTCCCTGGTGATTCACCATGGCTTTCAGGCGGTAGATCTTTTATGCACATCTTATTTGCCGTTTCTTGACAACCCAAATCGATGAAGTAACTCACACAACTGCACAACGTAGTCATCCCAGTTGAATTTTCCATCGCCCTTGTCACCGAATCGGGGAATAACCAGAATATAACAAGTCGTCCTTTAATAAGTAGGGTGTTTATTTTCTGCTTAAGGGGGAACAATTTTTAGTAATTATTATATTAGTTAAATAAACTTACTTTTATTGGTGTCTTCTACTTATATTTGAACTGGGTGACAGTTGACTTTATTTTTATATGGCAAATTCGTTGTCACTAAACACGACTAAATGTAAAATCTAAAGCACGACAGGTGCAACCTGTACGCCGAAGTCGGAGAAGGATTTAAGCACCACGTTTCATTTATGTTCAATAATTTTACGACACTCCACCCCCCGCGATGCTACCGCGTCTTAACCGAACACCTCTCAAACTTCCAGTACAGCAAGTCTCAATGCTGGCCTTCGTATCGATCCTGAAATTTTCGCTACCTCTGCAGATCGCACTTGTCCGTCCTTGCGTCCATTGACTCCTGGGCACGCCAACGTCATATACCAGCACCAAATCGCCAACCTTAAGCGGTAGGACTTCGCTAAACTACTTGCAGCGTTGGTTGGTTCCCTTATCCATTTTCTCCAAAATCTGTCCTCCAGCAGCCATTGTTTACGCAAGCATAGCAATCTTTGGTCGCCTGTTCCAGGCGTTTGAGTAGAATTTGGGACTCCAATAAGGAAGTGATTTGGGGTGGCCAAATGGGTTGTGCTGATATTGGAAGATGTGTTAATGGCCGGCTGGTAATGATATTTTCTGCCTTAATGAATACACTGTGTAGTGTTTCAAGTTTCGGAGTTATTTTGCATAGGATGAACGAGTGGGGTCGATTGATAGATTGAACAAGTCTCTTCCAACATCCGCCGGCGTGAGGATTCATGGGACAGTTGAATACCCATTCGATTCCAGCAGTGGAGAGTTCCGCCTTCAACGCTTCATCATTGCAAATTCTTAACAAGTTCTTAGCTCTTTCGACGCTCTAATGAAGTTGGTTCCATTGTCGCTTCTGATCCTTAGAGGAACTCCTCTCCTGTTGACGAAGTTTTGAAGCAAATATGTCAGAGTATGCTGTTAGTAAATATTTTTAAATTCAGAGTATTTTTATTAAGAATTAGTAAGGCTCTGTCACAATGAACTAAATTATGTGGTACATTTTTTGTAATGACTAGCTAACTTTTTTTTATTTCTTGTTCCATAACAAAAAAAATTTGGAATAAAGTGACATCGTGAAACTATTTAATTGGAAGATTGGATAATTATCATTAAAATAATGCTTAATTAAAGTTCCGAAACCCAGCGCAATATTTTTTTTCTTCTCCTACAGGTATCAATCCGCCCTTTTCAGGGCGATCATTCCCTTTACGTCGAAAGTTATCAGTTAAGTTTGTGCAACTGCTGTTTTGCAGTCAAAAACCACACAGTTTCTATGAAAACACAATCCAAAGCTAGCAAAGAAATTAAAGGGGACTATAAAATTTTTTATTTTTTTTATAAAATTAATTAGTAAAATTGTTTTCTTTAAAGTGTAGTCGATTGTGTTTTATTTTAAAAAATCCGGCACGCAATTTTTCAATTATCCAATACAAGATTTTAGGATTTTGTAATATATTACATTTCAGTCATCGAGTTACAAGCTGAGACGTATACAAAATTGAAGCCCAATTTATACACTCATACTTTATGAATCTTATCTTTACGAATTTTTGTACAGATATTTGATCATATGTATTTTATTTATTTAGTTATTTTTTCATACAAAAATATTTATTTTTATGTTAGGTTATTTCGTCAAAATTGAGCAGTTCAAATATACTGGAGTTAAAAAGTTTTGTGTCTAAAGAAGCTATTGATGAAATCAGGCCGACTGTAGAAAAAATGTCAATTTATCAGAGAAAGCAGTTGGAAATTAATAAGGATGATATATTTTTATCTTTCCCGTATCAGGTGAGAAATATACACATAAACTATATATTTGCATTTATGTACCTATGTATTATACATTTTCGAATTTGTTTTTCAAGTTTGTTATTCTAATCGGTGTAAATATCTTTACACTCACTTAACCTTTTAGCCTTTATGGAAGATATTGAATAGTACTCGTATATACTCGTAGTGTAGATTGACATTGGTCGGCGTAAAGAATAATCAGAAGCACTTGCTGCTTGATTGTTAAAAGTGTGATTGGATGAATTGTAGAACAGTTTCGGCAAATGTCTATAAACTTTTGAAAGGTCTCACTTAATCATACGAATGTTTAATAAGCATGTGTGCAAATTTAAAATATTTTTCATGTTTGACTTTGGTAGAGTAGCTTTTTTTTTGTTTTTTTGGGTTACTTAAAACTTACTTTTACTTAAAATGATATTATACTAGTGTATATTGTGTAAGAAATGTTTTTCTAATAAATTTTTTTTCCAAATACATATATATATATATATATAGAATCTTCTTGTAAAAATAGGGTAAGCACTACTAAGAGATGTCAACCTCGCGATATCCAGTGTTACAACTGTTTCCTACACATCAATTGTGCTTATCAAAGGGAATGCGACATATACTACGGCGATTGTTTAATAGACGGAAAAACAGCGCCTATTTGGATGCGGTTTTGTTGTTGAAGGCAGGCTTAGGCAAAGAGTTTCCAGCATGAGAACGAGCGTCTCGTACCAATCCGTATCAAGGTTAAATTTAACAACATTAGCCCTGTTAGCGCGCACGTCGCTACAGAGGAGAAAGAAGACAACACCAAAGATATCTTTTACGAGATCTTGAACATGACCTACGATCAATACCCTGGATATGGCATTAAAATTGTTCTCTAAGATTTTATTGCAAGCTAACTCTGTAAGAAGGATTAGCCGGCACGACACCGCCTCCAATAACGGATTCAGTCTAATCGACTTTGCGATGAAGCGAAACATTGTCGTAGCTAGCACACGGTTCCTTGATCTCGACACTCACAAGGGGATTGATCACATTGCGGTCGACGCAAGACACTCCTCCAGTATTACGTTCCGAGGAGCCAACATCGACTTGGACCATTACCAAGTTCCGGTTGCGAATATCCCGAACATCGCCAAGACAAACTATTGCTGTAAGGAATTTCGACGTTAGACAGCTATAATCGCAAGAGATCCCCAAATGCTTCTCCGATCAAGTCGCTTTTAATCTCTTAAGAGGTCCACAGCCGCCAGCATCAAGCATCGAAAACCAGTGGCAACACTGCCATGTTCTGATGTTCTGGGTTTCACCACAGCGAAACCCCTGGTTTGGTGACGAATGCTGGCAAGCACATGCAGCTAAGCAAGATCCATACAAAGCGGCGCTGCAAGGGATTAGAGCTGCTCACGAACTATATGAGCAGAAGAGGAGAGACGAACTCCGGCTTCTCAGGATTAAAAAGAAAGAGCATGAGAATCGCGCGGTTGAGAAAATTGAGAAATGCTGTTCTGGGAATGAGATTTGGTAATTTCACCAAAAGTTACAAAAATCATGCCACGGACACAACTCTGAACCGAAGCCTATAGAGACGAACAAGTAGTAGAGTCGCAGTCGATCCTGAGGACTTGGAAAGAGCATTTCTGCAGACTGTGTTAAAGCGATGACGAACCAAATACCGCTGTCAGGCAAAATAAACCTTTAAACCTGAACGATGTAGACCAACAATTCTGTCTTCCCGACCTAAATGAAGCGAAGACGGCTATATCTTAACTTAAGTCCAAAAAAAGGTAATAAAAATAAACGTGGTAATAAGTCAAGCACCAGCAGTCACTACTTAAATTTCCTTTAATGAGAAAAGTATATTAAAAAAAAGCGAAGATTGCGTCTCAGGTTACTACTCTTTAACCGCATGCTTACCATACAGGGACAAATAGCTTATCTATAAAACGCACTTTGGCCTAGGTACCTTAACTTGTAATGGATACGAACATATGTTGACTGTTCAAAAAAAGATCCACATTTCTAACCCTGCTGTGCGTTTGTTTAGCGAATATAGGCAAAAACAAAAAAATGAGTCAAAAAAGATATCTTAAAACAGGTTTTTTAATAACAATAGGATTTAGTTTCGTATAACATGTCCTTACTGTTCGGACCAGAAAAAAAATATTGTATTTTTAACTTTTGTTTTAGATGGTATTTAAATAAGAGTACAGAATAATACTTCAAACTCTATTTTTAAGTACTTAAAAACAACGAAGAACCAAAATAATTTTTCGCGGCTGGAATCAATCTGACGCCATCCAGGAGTATTTGATTAAATAAAGACTAGTAAAAGTTTGTTTGCAGATCGCCATACTGGTAGAAGAAATGCCAAACTTACGCCTCAGGCGGTAAATTTAGGAAAACAAAAAATATCATAAAGTAAGTGTAAGGACTAAGCGCCAAAGGTATGTGGTACAACTTCGATTAAAAATGCAGGCTTTTTTTATATATATATATAAATTACGCGCGCCTCATGGGGCTCATGATACCCTTTTACTGTCGCCAGGGCGCGGGCGGAAAGATAGAAAGAGGAGAAAGATAAGTTGTTGTGATGTAGTGGTTTGAAACTCAGGCGTGTTTGGTTTCGATATTGACTTTCCAGGGGAGTCCGAATAGGACGGAGAGTTTTTCTTCACTCGGAATGATTCAGGTTGTGAATTTTAACGGTTGTTTTGTGCTTGAAACTACAACAGCCAAATCTACATACGAGGGCGGGTCAATAAGTCCGTGACTTTTTGAATTTCTGACCTCTTTACTGAAAAAGCAACACTGCTCCTGTCAACAGGCATCTGTCAGTTGACTCCTGTCAAAATTTAAACTTGCTGCGTCAGTTAGTTTGTGTTTGACAGCTATTTTTATCAGACTACTCACTAATTTGAGGAGAAAATGGAAAAAAGTGAATTTCGTGTGCTTATTAAGCATTATTTCTTGCGAAAAAAAACCATTACCGAGACCAAGGCTAAGCTTGATAAATACTATGGGGACTCTGCACCATCGATTTTAATGGTAAAAAAGTGGTTTACTGAATTTCGTTGTGGCCGTACAAGCACTGAAGATGCCGAACGTCCTGGACGCCCAGTTGAGGCCTCTACACCCGAAACAATCGAAAAAATTCACGATATGGTGTTGGCCGACCGAAGATTGAAAGTGCGAGAGATTGTGGAAGCCGTAGGGATCTCGCATGGCTCAGTGGTTTCAATTTTGAATGATCACTTGGGCATGAGAAAGCTTTCCGCAAGATGGGTGCCGCGTTTGCTCACAGTCGACCACAAACGCAATCGTGTAACAACTTCACAGGAAGGTTTGGCGTTGTTTAATCGCAATATGGAGGAGTTTTTGCGCCGTTTTGTAACCGTGGACGAAACATGGATCCATCACAACACACCAGAGAACAAACAACAGTCAAAACAGTGGGTTTCTAAGGGTGAATCGGCGCCAAAGAAGGCCAAGGTGGGTTTGTCAGCCAATAAATTTATGGCGACTTTTTTTTTGGGATGCACGCGGGATAATCCACATTGACTACCTTCAAAAGGGAACAACAATCAATGGGGAATATTATGCCAACTTATTGGACCAATTCAATGACGATTTGAAAAAAAAACGACCTCATTTGGCCAAGAAAAAAGTTCTTTTCCATGTGCAGTTGCCATGGCAAAAATCCATGAATTGGGCTATGAATTGCTCCCTCATCCACCCTATTCTCCAGATTTGGCTCCGAGCGACTACTTCTTGTTCCCAAACCTGAAGAAATGGCTTGGTGGAAAAAGATTTGACTCCAATGATGAAGTCATCTCGCAAACAAAGGCCTATTTTGAGGACCTCGACAAATCATTTTTTTTTTTGGAAGGGATACAAAAATTGGAGAAGCGTTGGACAAAGTGTATAGAGCTCAAGGGAGACTATGTTGAAAAATAAAATTATTTTTTTATCAAAAAATCTGTGTTTTAATCCAAAAGTCACGGACTTATTGACCCGCCCTCTTATCAGTGTTATGCCTTCACACGCAGATTTTTCTGACTAAGTTCCAATTACACAATAGCCGCGTTTTATTGGCAGGTCAGTAGTCCGCTCAGCATTCAATGCCAATAAAACAATTTAACTCACTCCAAACGTCATTTGACTTGTTGAATAAAATTGCGGTTGGGTTCGCAAAGTTGCGAATGCTTTTTTTAACTCGCATTTAGTTTATAGGCTTGAGCAAATAGAATTCGCTTCGTAAAAGGCATGCGCGAAATTCTTTTTGTGCTGAAACTTAAGAATAAATTAACAAAAGTAAGAAATTTGTTTAAGTTTCACAAAAAAGTTAAACTTAAACACGTACAAATTTAACATGAAAAGTATTTTTCTCTCTATTATTTTTTAGTTCGTGTAAAAACAAACACATAATTAACGAACGCATCCTTCATAAAACAAAAACAAAATCACTTTGCGCCATCTGAATTTTAATTTTTAAAACTTTATCGGCAGCAATGAATGCTGGCATCGCCAGCATTCGACTTGTTGTTGTTTGTAAATTTTACTGTGCTGGTTACTGACCTGCCAATAAATTGCACTTAATGAAAAACTTGTCATGAATAGGATTCAAACCTTGAATGTCCGAGTGAGAAGCGATGGCTAGTACCACTACACCACAGCCACCCCCAAGAAAAATTGGAGAGAAAAATTGATCATAAGAAAACTAAACGAAAAAAAAAGGAATGAGTCAGTCAAGGGAAAATTGAGAAACTAATAAAATGCGCCTTGAAAGGAAGCGGATATAAGAACATGTGCGTTACTATAATATCGGAACACAGAAGTTGTACCTTCAGACACGTGGCAAGCAATAGATGATAACCCCTGGTTATCGGACTAATATTTTTAAAATTTTGGCATAGCGAAGGAAAAACACTCAAGTGATTAAATTGCTCAAAATTAATTGAAGACTAGGGGCACATGAAAAAAGAACTAAATTAAACAGAGAGAGGAAGAACAAAAATGAAAATAAACAAAACGGAACTACCAAAACTAAGACTTAATATAAACTGATACAGGAGAAGTTCGTTATATTGGGTTGACCAATTAATTCCCTTTGTTTTTTAAAATTTAAGATTAGATATTTATTGTTATGAAGAACTTTCATTATTTATATATGCACCATTATTTACTGCCACATTTTGCCATATTTCGGTGAATTTCTTGAGTCCGCTTTCGTAAGACGTTGATTTTCTGGGTGAAGATAGGATTTTACAAGCTTCTAGCGAGACGAGTTCTGTAGGAATCGGAATAAATGGTTTTCAGATGGTGGAAGATTAGGTGTAGGGAAAACATCCTATTAAAACTGTCAAGTGTGCACTCTTACATGCAGTCTAGTGTTGTCTTAATGGAACAAGCTCCTCTGATTAAGCAGGTCCGAATATTTTTGCGTACTTTAATCTATTCAACTGAGAATAGTACTTATATTAATCAATAATTTGGTTATGCGATACAAAGATACAAAGCATTATTTTTTTAGGACGAAGATCAGCTTTTGGAATGCTTAAGGTGGTTCACCTCTTTTGCAAATGATATTTTCCGTTTATGCAGGGAAACACTGATGGAGATTTCACATAAATTGTTTGGTTTTAAAATTCTCTTAGCAAAACTAGTTTTTGATGAAATCTCATCAAAATCAACTCTTAATTGTGAGTTAATTAAACCAGACACACATCAAACATACAGCATGTCAGAAAAAAAGCTGACAGGATAGTTGTTAAAAGAGAATTGCAAAACATAGAAATTCTACACCTGATACAGTGGTAGGCATTCGTTTATACGCACTCCAATTTTTGCGATTATTTTTTATATAAAAAATTTATTGGTTTAAATTATTTAAAATATAAAACAGTTTCGCGAAATCTCAATAGTTGATGCAGTGTGAATACCGTATTAGAATCATACATCCCAACGCGGCTAACATATCATTTGTTACAATAGCTGACATAAAGATTTAACTGCGAGTATTCAATAATTTTATTATATTACGAATAGACTGATATTAATTAAATTATCATAATCAGAAGTTCCATTTTTTTTTATTTTTAGGTTGGTATATTGTTTGATGAATCAAATGAAAAGAAACAAAAGAGGTTTGTGGAAATAACAATGGTATTTCATGCATTAAAGGGCTTTAGAGAAATGCAAAATCAAGGACAAGTCCTTCCATGGAATATGGGGTATATATAGCTAGATGCACTTTGCTAAACATTCAACTTGTAAACGTTTGATTATTTATAGTTCATTGCCTGAGTACGAAGACAAAGTTTTTATATGTAATTATCGATTTGTTAAGGAGTTTACTGTTGGTAATGAGTCGGACTGGACAGTGAATATCATCAACCATTTTAAGCCAAGAGATTTGACGACTGATGAATAGAAAATGATATATTGTGTTTTGATTAGAATAAAAATTAATAACGAATAACAAACAAATTTTTCATTTTTTGTACATAATTTTTTTTTCAACATCAACTGTATGCATTTAGGTATACAATGACAAAAGTGGGTATACATGTTAATACTCAACTCAAGAATCACAAATTTTTACAATAGGTAACACAATTTTTTCTACACAAACATGTTTTTAAAATTCGTTTATTAAATTGTAAGTCTTAACAAAAGCATGGCACTTTTTTCTTATTTTTATCTTTGCGCTAAAATTTATGTCATTAGATCAAACAGGTGACCATTAACATTTTTTTTATGGAATCCGAAAAAAAGATTAGCATTCCAAAATAAACAAAGTAATTCAAAATTTATTTCAATATTGCGTAAGTATTCGACATACTTATTAAAAACCGTACTTCGTAAAACAAAAACCAGTTCATTTAATAAGAAAAAAAAAATTATTTCAACCCATAAACGCAAAATAGTTGGCCCAATCCGATATTGACGCAAAAAAGTTGACCCAATATAAGTAAACAGCTTTTATCACTGAGTGTCGTCACCTTCGGTGTGTTTCCACTAAATAGAAGCAGCATTCAGGGGTAATGCCACCCTAAACCCCTTAAATCTTTTCCTTTAATTCGCTTATGTTCTTGCCAGACTTGCTGTCAATTGGTTTTTTTTTTTTAATTTTTCCCAGAAATTCTCTATTGGAGACAAGTCAGGGCCATTTGAAAGTCACGTTTAAATTGGATTATTCTGTTCTCTAAGCCAGCTTACATTTCGCTTGACTGTATTACATGATGCGCCATCTTGCTGAAATGTAAAATTGCCATCTTCTGTTTGAAGCCTTGAAATTGGAGGTACCTTGTGGCATTAACAGTACGGTCAATGAAGCAAAGGTTATTATCTCATTGAGCTGATATGCATCTCCAGACCATTACTGAAGCGGTAAATTTCATTTTTATTCGAATCTGGGTGAAATGATCCACCTGGCATTCTTAAGACTCTTGATCGGTAGTATCCAACACAAAGCTCGAATCGAGACTTCGCTCCATCGCCCCAACGTCCAGTTTTGATGACGAGTCCACATTAAACGTTCTTTTCTTTGCAAATGAGTTAAAAGTGGTTTTTCTTTGGTCTAAATAACCGTTTGTTAAAAGAATTAATTTTCAAAAATAATAAAACAAAATAAAAGAGCGGTAAAAATTACTTTGTAAAATTTATAACCCATTTTTGTCATTTCATAAATGCAGGTGTCTTTCGAAAGTTGATTTTTAATTAATCTTTTACAACTAAGGTGATATTTGCCGTTATAGCACGACGATCTTAAGGATTTTAAGGACAGAAGGGTCTGCCGCGATCAGTAGAAATTGATGCCTTTCCAGTTTTTTTTTCAATAGATTCAGATTTCCAGTGTACTTGAATAAATTAATTATATTTGGAACTGAAGACCTTGATATTTCCAATTTGCTTGCGATATAATAATTCGAAACGTTTTTGTACTCATTTACGAGTATTATTAAGTTACGCATGTCTTCCGATAAACATTTGCCACGCGCCATGGTGAACTTTGATTGTGACTGAAGTTAGTTCGTTCATGCGTCATTTGAGACACCAACACTTAAATGACGCAATAACAAACGGTGCATGTAAAGAAAGACATTATTTGACCTAGGCCAACTATTTTGGCGCGAAAAACTAGCGGGTCGACCAATTCGCATTACAAAAATGGGTTAGAATTTAAAAATTAATTGTTTTAACTTATCAATTGCTTTATAAAGAAAACATGCTCATGAATCATATTCATTCACTGTAGCACAGTGGAGCGCTATCACAACGTCAAAAGTTTGTAAAGGGATTCAACGACGGAGTTCTTTTCCTACTCACCGAAATGAAAGAAGCTGCAAACAATGCTGCTGAGTGGGCTAGAATCTTCAACCGAGCCGGAGGCGTCCCATGCACTGCTCAAAGAGAAAGAGTGCGACGAGATCAAATTAGTAGGCGTTAAGCCATTTGTTACAGCCAGAGCCAAACGGGAGAAACGAAAACTACCATTTTTTCCTGGTTCAGCTAACTCACGATAGCAACTAGATGGTCTTAGGAGTATTAAGGTCCAAGACTTCCAGATTGTGTCATGGGAGAAAGTAAAACGGAGCTATATAATTTTGCAATGTGTTCGCTGGCGAAGGTTCGGGCACCAGAAGAATACGTTCTGGGTAGGGATGGAGCGTCAAAAAAAAAGCCAACTGTGCGTTTTGTAAGAACACAGGACACATCGCAAACTATCGGGGTTGTCCCAAATTCTAATACAAAAAAGAGTAAATACAACTTAAAGGCACGAACCACCAAATTATAAACTGACTTCGCAACCATTGCGGTCATAGTACCGACATAACTGTCCCCAATGAAACAACGGAATTGGATGAGAATGTTCAAAGGCATTGCTACAACTATAGTAATAGTAGCGTTCGACACACTTCTCCAGGATACTAACGAGAGCGCTCTCCTCAAATTAGTTTTAGCCACAGTCCAACAGAAATCTCACACGAGAAGATTGACAGATATCGAAAACTAATTGACAAGACAATTAAACGAACAATGGACAAAACGATAGCTAGGTTTCAACACACATACATCGAAGACTTATTTCGCAATTCAACTATAGACGCACTGCCCCGACAAAAGTAGACTGCTATCAAGGCTAAAAACCCCGTACAGACAGTTTACTGACAGACACAACTCGGTGATCGTGACATTAAAGTCGTCAATCATAAACCTCCAAACATTAATAAAAGAAAATTACAGGGCTTCTGTAAGTTTGTATTGAAACAATAAAATTCGGGCTGTAAACACCAGCAACCCCAATATGTTTCCGCAAATAAATAAAATATTTCGGAGGAATGTTCAAAACGACCTTTCATGTCTAAAAACCGCCCGAACGACGAACAACGACAAAATACTTTTAACAGCAAACATAGATCCAAATGAGGCTGTTGATGATGACAACTTCTTTCTGATCGAAGATCCGCAGGAGAATTTAGGGGTTATGGGAGCGACTTTACAGAAAGTATACAAGGCGAATGACGTCATTGGCCCATTTCTACCTTCGAAATGAAGTAACGAGCTGGTGAATCGAGAACTCGGGTTTCACTCAGTTCAGTGAAGAGAATCTGGCAAATAATGACATCGCCAATGAAAGAGAATAACCCCCGGCGAATCTCCGGTCGATCAGTCTCCTTCCAAACATCAGTAAGGTTTTCGAAAATGTTATCAATAGAGTCCTGACTAAGTGAGTTGAGGACAGAAATATAGTTCCGGATAGTCAAATCGGTTTCAAGGCGGGGCATGATGTTATTCCCTTTTCTGCATTTCGCAACAATTTTACAAATTTAAATTTCATTTCGTCAAACAAACCGCCATAATGCCAAGAAAGACGAATCCAACCGGGCAATATAATTGTCATTTATGTAATAAATCTGATTCTTTCGACAATATGGTGGGATGTGCCCAGTGTGATAGATAGGTCAAGTGTGCTGAGGTCGACGAAATTATCGACAACCAAGAGTTCATTTGTACGATGTGTATAATTCCTAGCCAAAACTTGCTACACACGCAGTCAACATCTACAACGTCAAACCGATGTCAAACCAACAACTTCACAGAACATCCCCCCATCGAAATTTTGACGTGGCAGGCGCAGTGCCACGTGTTTCTGCTTCAACACATACCACCGCCGGTGGTTTTGAAACAGCGACGATACAGATAAATCCGCAAGCCTAACCACGGCAGCAGATGTTGCTGTAGCACACTTACAGTACCGAGTTGACTTCCGACGAGAGTGCACACTCATTATCTGTGCACTCGTAATAACTCGCCAAACTGTCTCTGTGCACACAAAAAAAAACATTGTGCAAGTGCAAGTGCAGTGCAACGAAAAAAAAATCATAGCGCGCGCATCCCCCATTTCCGACCCCGGTCAAAGTGCTGTCGCTTGCACTTGACCACTGCTGTTGCTGTACTTTGTTATACAGCAAAAGCAATGGTTTAGTTTATGTAACAACTTATGCATAGCGGGTTGTGTGTGGGAGTTTTGTTGGTGTACTGTTTCGTATTGCTGTAAGGGCATAACGCCTACAGCAATTCTATTCGGTGAACCAATAACAAAAAATTTTTACTTCACAAAATTTTCACAATTGGAGTGGACTTAATACCTTCTTTATTAATTTTAACTGGTCGTTATGTTTCCTCGATAGCTACGTGGATGCCGCTGCTGATATGATCACAGACACTATTCTCTTTCGAATGAGATCCTTTATCCCTCACCGGATAAAGAGTATCAGACCAAAGGAAAGGGCGTGGTACGCCTCGAGCTGTAAAGAGGCTGTCAGGTTGAGAGAAATGTTTTTTCGGTCCAACCAACCCACAGATAAAAAACGGAAAAAATTCAAGCGAGCCAGGAATGACTGCAACGCCTTTCTTAAGCGTGTGAAATTTACTCGTATATACAACCAAAAACTACAATGTCCCAAAAGTAGTAAACGGTTTTGGTCGTTCATCAAAAACATTAAAAAATCTGCCTTATTCTCCATCCCAAAGCTCATTTACAATGACATTCCAGGTATCAGCTCTTTGGACTAAGCCAAACTGCTTGCTGTCCACTTTACAGCCAACTCAACGCTTCCAGATTGTGCTTTGTCTCCGCCTACACTTGAGTGCGTCGAATCTTCAATGGGACAAATCCGCTTTCGAACTCATGTAGTAGCAAGAGTACTTTAAGATCTTAACGCTCACAGATCCGCTGGTCCAGATGGTATATCTCCCCTTCTTCTGAAGAGGTATTTTTCTACGCTGGCAAAACCACTGCGTAACCCTTTCCATCGATCCTACTCTTTAAGACTCTTTCCGAGCAGAAAAAAAACAGCATTTGTCCAGCCCGTCCCTAAAAAAGGCGAATCTTCTTCTCTCTCCTCTTACAGACACATTGCATTTACGTACCTTCTTTCCAAGGTCATGGAAACGCTGATAAATCGTCGGCTCATGAAATATCTCGAAACACGAAAACTTCTTAATGACCGGCAGTACGGTTTTCGTAGCAATAGGGCCACTGGTGATTTGATGGCCACTCGAAAAGTGGAATCAAAGTTTACATCAATCTGGCGAAAGCAAGATAGTTGCACTTGATATTTCTAAGGCATTTGACAGAGTTTGGCATCAGGCTCTTTTGTCGAAAATGCGTGCATTTGGGATCGACGACTCTTTTCTTCAATGGATTAGAAATTACCTTTCGGAACGTTCAATTCAAGTTGTCTTGGAGTCCGATATTCACAAAATAAATGCTGGTGTGCCCCAGGGCTCCATTCTGTCTCCGACACTCTTTTTAATTTTCATCAATGATCTCTTGTCTGATACTTCTAATCCAATTTACTCCTGTGCTGACGACAGTACTCTCTGCTTTTCATATTGGTTCCCGAAATCACGTCCCTGCTCTTCGGCTGTAGAACGGGAACGGCAGCGTATGTTAAGCTCATTAAATTCCGATATAAATAGCATAACCAATTTTGGAACTACCAACAGAATGGAATTTAATGCCTCCAAAACACAATGCCGTCTGCTGTCGCTTAAGCGAAATTCAAATACCCAGCCATTATCCAGGAATGGCACTTGCATCGTTGAAACCGAAAAACTTTCCATTCTCGGTATGTGTGTCAATGACAACTTACGTTGGAATGACCACATATTCGAAGTCGCCAAAAATGCTGCGAAATGTGTAGGTTTTTTTAAGCGATGTAAAAAATATTTCACCCTTTCTGATCCGGCTTCAATATATAAGGCTTTCATCCGCCCAAAATTGGAGTACAATGTTCACATCTGGTCGGGTGCTCCCAACACTTATTTGCGCCTACTAGATAGGATTCAAAACTGTGCGATAAAACTAATAGCTGATGCATTACACAGTCGATTGACACCCTCAACCACCGACGTAATATCTCCTGTCTCACCCTGTTCTATCGCTATTTTCACCACCAGAGCTCCTCAGAAATTGCCAATAGCATTTCGCCCCTTCAAACCTCCACCCGTAACACCCGTCTCGGTATGAATGCTCATCAGTAAACCCTCAAGCCCACTTTCGGACGTACCCTGAAATATCGTGAGTCTTTCCTAAGCCGAACAACTCGCTCATGGAATGCCCTGCCGAGCTCTTCATTTGCTTGTCATTATAACCTCTAAACATTCAAGACCAACGTACATCGGTACCTCTCTTTCTTTCTTCCCTAACTTTCGATCGCAATCATTTTAAGGGTACTAACAACCCCTTGAGCGCGCCAATTTAAAAAGAAAAAGGTTGTGCTTCACGGATATGGGGAACATCTATTAAAAGCAGATGGAGGTCAGAGACCTTATGAGAACACAGCTGATATCACCTTGAATGCTTCACAATCCAACTTACATCAGGGCAACCAGTCGAAGTCACATTTAAGTTTGGAGAACGTCCGAGACTCTAGGAACATCGACATGCTAGCGGCACATCAAAAAATAACTAAATTAGACAGAGAGAGGAAGAACAAAAATGAAAATAAACAAAACGGAACTACCAAAACTAAGACTTAATATAAACTGATACAGGAGAAGTTCGTTATATTGGGTTGACCAATTAATTCCCTTTGTTTTTTAAAATTCCAATTTAAGATTAGATATTTATTGTTATGAAGAGCTTTCATTATTTATATATGCACCATTATTTACTGCCACATTTTGCCATATTTCGGTGAATTTCTTGATTCCGCTTTCGTAAGACGTTGATTTTCTGGGTGAAGATAGGATTTTACAAGCTTCTAGCGAGACGAGTTCTGTAGGAATCGGAATAAATGGTTTTCAGATGGTGGAAGATTAGGTGTAGGGAAAACATCCTATTAAAACTGTCAAGTGTGCACTCTTACATGCAGTCTAGTGTTGTCTTAATGGAACAAGCTCCTCTGATTAAGCAGGTCCGAATATTTTTGCGTACTTTAATCTATTCAACTGAGAATAGTACTTATATTAATCAATAATTTGGTTATGCGATACAAAGATACAAAGCATTATTTTTTTAGGACGAAGATCAGCTTTTGGAATGCTTAAGGTGGTTCACCTCTTTTGCAAATGATATTTTCCGTTTCATGTTGCCTTTTTTCCGCAAATTACGATATGTTTTAAAAATGGTTACCTTTCGTTGAGTTTATGCAGGGAAACACTGATGGAGATTTCACATAAATTGTTTGGTTTTAAAATTCTCTTAGCAAAACTAGTTTTTGATGAAATCTCCTCAAAATCAACTCTTAATTGTGAGTTAATTAAACCAGACACACATCAAACATACAGCATGTCAGAAAAAAAGCTGACAGGATAGTTGTTAAAAGAGAATTGCAAAACATAGAAATTCTACACCTGATACAGTGGTAGGCATTCGTTTATACGCACTCCAATTTTTGCGATTATTTTTTATATAAAAAATTTATTGGTTTAAATTATTTAAAATATAAAACAGTTTCGCGAAATCTCAATAGTTGATGCAGTGTGAATACCGTATTAGAATCATACATCCCAACGCGGCTAACATATCATTTGTTACAATAGCTGACATAAAGATTTAACTGCGAGTATTCAATAATTTTATTATATTACGAATAGACTGATATTAATTAAATTATCATAATCAGAAGTTCCATTTTTTTTTATTTTTAGGTTGGTATAATGTTTGATGAATCAAATGAAAAGAAACAAAAGAGGTTTGTGGAAATAACAATGGTATTTCATGCATTAAAGGGCTTTAGAGAAATGCAAAATCAAGGACAAGTCCTTCCATGGAATATGGGGTATATATAGCTAGATGCACTTTGCTAAACATTCAACTTGTAAACGTTTGATTATTTATAGTTCATTGCCTGAGTACGAAGACAAAGTTTTTATATGTAATTATCGATTTGTTAAGGAGTTTACTGTTGGTAATGAGTCGGACTGGACAGTGAATATCATCAACCATTTTAAGCCAAGAGATTTGACGACTGATGAATAGAAAATGATATATTGTGTTTTGATTAGAATAAAAATTAATAACGAATAACAAACAAAGTTTTCATTTTTTGTACATAATTTTTTTTTCAACATCAACTGTATGCATTTAGGTATACAATGACAAAAGTGGGTATACATGTTAATACTCAACTCAAGAATCACAAATTTTTACAATAGGTAACACAATTTTTTCTACACAAACATGTTTTTAAAATTCGTTTATTAAATTGTAAGTCTTAACAAAAGCATGGCACTTTTTTCTTATTTTTATCTTTGCGCTAAAATTTATGTCATTAGATCAAACAGGTGACCATTAACATTTTTTTTATGGAATCCGAAAAAAAGATTAGCATTCCAAAATAAACAAAGTAATTCAAAATTTATTTCAATATTGCGTAAGTATTCGACATACTTATTAAAAACCGTACTTCGTAAAACAAAAACCAGTTCATTTAATAAGAAAAAAAAAATTATTTCAACCCATAAACGCAAAATAGTTGGCCCAATCCGATATTGACGCAAAAAAGTTGACCCAATATAAGTAAACAGCTTTTATCACTGAGTGTCGTCACCTTCGGTGTGTTTCCACTAAATAGAAGCAGCATTCAGGGGTAATGCCACCCTAAACCCCTTAAATCTTTTCCTTTAATTCGCTTATGTTCTTGCCAGACTTGCTGTCAATTGGTTTTTTTTTTTTAATTTTTCCCAGAAATTCTCTATTGGAGACAAGTCAGGGCCATTTGAAAGTCACGTTTAAATTGGATTATTCTGTTCTCTAAGCCAGCTTACATTTCGCTTGACTGTATTACATGATGCGCCATCTTGCTGAAATGTAAAATTGCCATCTTCTGTTTGAAGCCTTGAAATTGGAGGTACCTTGTGGCATTAACAGTACGGTCAATGAAGCAAAGGTTATTATCTCATTGAGCTGATATGCATCTCCAGACCATTACTGAAGCGGTAAATTTCATTTTTATTCGAATCTGGGTGAAATGATCCACCTGGCATTCTTAAGACTCTTGATCGGTAGTATCCAACACAAAGCTCGAATCGAGACTTCGCTCCATCGCCCCAACGTCCAGTTTTGATGACGAGTCCACATTAAACGTTCTTTTCTTTGCAAATGAGTTAAAAGTGGTTTTTCTTTGGTCTAAATAACCGTTTGTTAAAAGAATTAATTTTCAAAAATAATAAAACAAAATAAAAGAGCGGTAAAAATTACTTTGTAAAATTTATAACCCATTTTTGTCATTTCATAAATGCAGGTGTCTTTCGAAAGTTGATTTTTAATTAATCTTTTACAACTAAGGTGATATTTGCCGTTATAGCACGACGATCTTAAGGATTTTAAGGACAGAAGGGTCTGCCGCGATCAGTAGAAATTGATGCCTTTCCAGTTTTTTTTTCAATAGATTCAGATTTCCAGTGTACTTGAATAAATTAATTATATTTGGAACTGAAGACCTTGATATTTCCAATTTGCTTGCGATATAATAATTCGAAACGTTTTTGTACTCATTTACGAGTATTATTAAGTTACGCATGTCTTCCGATAAACATTTGCCACGCGCCATGGTGAACTTTGATTGTGACTGAAGTTAGTTCGTTCATGCGTCATTTGAGACACCAACACTTAAATGACGCAATAACAAACGGTGCATGTAAAGAAAGACATTATTTGACCTAGGCCAACTATTTTGGCGCGAAAAACTAGCGGGTCGACCAATTCGCATTACAAAAATGGGTTAGAATTTAAAAATTAATTGTTTTAACTTATCAATTGCTTTATAAAGAAAACATGCTCATGAATCATATTCATTCACTGTAGCACAGTGGAGCGCTATCACAACGTCAAAAGTTTGTAAAGGGATTCAACGACGGAGTTCTTTTCCTACTCACCGAAATGAAAGAAGCTGCAAACAATGCTGCTGAGTGGGCTAGAATCTTCAACCGAGCCGGAGGCGTCCCATGCACTGCTCAAAGAGAAAGAGTGCGACGAGATCAAATTAGTAGGCGTTAAGCCATTTGTTACAGCCAGAGCCAAACGGGAGAAACGAAAACTACCATTTTTTCCTGGTTCAGCTAACTCACGATAGCAACTAGATGGTCTTAGGAGTATTAAGGTCCAAGACTTCCAGATTGTGTCATGGGAGAAAGTAAAACGGAGCTATATAATTTTGCAATGTGTTCGCTGGCGAAGGTTCGGGCACCAGAAGAATACGTTCTGGGTAGGGATGGAGCGTCAAAAAAAAAGCCAACTGTGCGTTTTGTAAGAACACAGGACACATCGCAAACTATCGGGGTTGTCCCAAATTCTAATACAAAAAAGAGTAAATACAACTTAAAGGCACGAACCACCAAATTATAAACTGACTTCGCAACCATTGCGGTCATAGTACCGACATAACCGTCCCCAATGAAACAACGGAATTGGATGAGAATGTTCAAAGGCATTGCTACAACTATAGTAATAGTAGCGTTCGACACACTTCTCCAGGATACTAACGAGAGCGCTCTCCTCAAATTAGTTTTAGCCACAGTCCAACAGAAATCTCACACGAGAAGATTGACAGATATCGAAAACTAATTGACAAGACAATTAAACGAACAATGGACAAAACGATAGCTAGGTTTCAACACACATACATCGAAGACTTATTTCGCAATTCAACTATAGACGCACTGCCCCGACAAAAGTAGACTGCTATCAAGGCTAAAAACCCCGTACAGACAGTTTACTGACAGACACAACTCGGTGATCGTGACATTAAAGTCGTCAATCATAAACCTCCAAACATTAATAAAAGAAAATTACAGGGCTTCTGTAAGTTTGTATTGAAACAATAAAATTCGGGCTGTAAACACCAGCAACCCCAATATGTTTCCGCAAATAAATAAAATATTTCGGAGGAATGTTCAAAACGACCTTTCATGTCTAAAAACCGCCCGAACGACGAACAACGACAAAATACTTTTAACAGCAAACATAGATCCAAATGAGGCTGTTGATGATGACAACTTCTTTCTGATCGAAGATCCGCAGGAGAATTTAGGGGTTATGGGAGCGACTTTACAGAAAGTATACAAGGCGAATGACGTCATTGGCCCATTTCTACCTTCGAAATGAAGTAACGAGCTGGTGAATCGAGAACTCGGGTTTCACTCAGTTCAGTGAAGAGAATCTGGCAAATAATGACATCGCCAATGAAAGAGAATAACCCCCGGCGAATCTCCGGTCGATCAGTCTCCTTCCAAACATCAGTAAGGTTTTCGAAAATGTTATCAATAGAGTCCTGACTAAGTGAGTTGAGGACAGAAATATAGTTCCGGATAGTCAAATCGGTTTCAAGGCGGGGCATGATGTTATTCCCTTTTCTGCATTTCGCAACAATTTTACAAATTTAAATTTCATTTCGTCAAACAAACCGCCATAATGCCAAGAAAGACGAATCCAACCAGCCAATATAATTGTCATTTATGTAATAAATCTGATTCTTTCGACAATATGGTGGGATGTGCCCAGTGTGATAGATAGGTCAAGTGTGCTGAGGTCGACGAAATTATCGACAACCAAGAGTTCATTTGTACGATGTGTATAATTCCTAGCCAAAACTTGCTACACACGCAGTCAACATCTACAACGTCAAACCGATGTCAAACCAACAACTTCACAGAACATCCCCCCATCGAAATTTTGACGTGGCAGGCGCAGTGCCACGTGTTTCTGCTTCAACACATACCACCGCCGGTGGTTTTGAAACAGCGACGATACAGATAAATCCGCAAGCCTAACCACGGCAGCAGATGTTGCTGTAGCACACTTACAGTACCGAGTTGACTTCCGACGAGAGTGCACACTCATTATCTGTGCACTCGTAATAACTCGCCAAACTGTCTCTGTGCACACAAAAAAAAACATTGTGCAAGTGCAAGTGCAGTGCAACGAAAAAAAAATCATAGCGCGCGCATCCCCCATTTCCGACCCCGGTCAAAGTGCTGTCGCTTGCACTTGACCACTGCTGTTGCTGTACTTTGTTATACAGCAAAAGCAATGGTTTAGTTTATGTAACAACTTATGCATAGCGGGTTGTGTGTGGGAGTTTTGTTGGTGTACTGTTTCGTATTGCTGTAAGGGCATAACGCCTACAGCAATTCTTTTCGGTGAACCAATAACAAAAAATTTTTACTTCACAAAATTTTCACAATTGGAGTGGACTTAATACCTTCTTTATTAATTTTAACTGGTCGTTATGTTTCCTCGATAGCTACGTGGATGCCGCTGCTGATATGATCACAGACACTATTCTCTTTCGAATGAGATCCTTTATCCCTCACCGGATAAAGAGTATCAGACCAAAGGAAAGGGCGTGGTACGCCTCGAGCTGTAAAGAGGCTGTCAGGTTGAGAGAAATGTTTTTTCGGTCCAACCAACCCACAGATAAAAAACGGAAAAAATTCAAGCGAGCCAGGAATGACTGCAACGCCTTTCTTAAGCGTGTGAAATTTACTCGTATATACAACCAAAAACTACAATGTCCCAAAAGTAGTAAACGGTTTTGGTCGTTCATCAAAAACATTAAAAAATCTGCCTTATTCTCCATCCCAAAGCTCATTTACAATGACATTCCAGGTATCAGCTCTTTGGACTAAGCCAAACTGCTTGCTGTCCACTTTACAGCCAACTCAACGCTTCCAGATTGTGCTTTGTCTCCGCCTACACTTGAGTGCGTCGAATCTTCAATGGGACAAATCCGCTTTCGAACTCATGTAGTAGCAAGAGTACTTTAAGATCTTAACGCTCACAGATCCGCTGGTCCAGATGGTATATCTCCCCTTCTTCTGAAGAGGTATTTTTCTACGCTGGCAAAACCACTGCGTAACCCTTTCCATCGATCCTACTCTTTAAGACTCTTTCCGAGCAGAAAAAAAACAGCATTTGTCCAGCCCGTCCCTAAAAAAGGCGAATCTTCTTCTCTCTCCTCTTACAGACACATTGCATTTACGTACCTTCTTTCCAAGGTCATGGAAACGCTGATAAATCGTCAGCTCATGAAATATCTCGAAACACGAAAACTTCTTAATGACCGGCAGTACGGTTTTCGTAGCAATAGGGCCACTGGTGATTTGATGGCCACTCGAAAAGTGGAATCAAAGTTTACATCAATCTGGCGAAAGCAAGATAGTTGCACTTGATATTTCTAAGGCATTTGACAGAGTTTGGCATCAGGCTCTTTTGTCGAAAATGCGTGCATTTGGGATCGACGACTCTTTTCTTCAATGGATTAGAAATTACCTTTCGGAACGTTCAATTCAAGTTGTCTTGGAGTCCGATATTCACAAAATAAATGCTGGTGTGCCCCAGGGCTCCATTCTGTCTCCGACACTCTTTTTAATTTTCATCAATGATCTCTTGTCTGATACTTCTAATCCAATTTACTCCTGTGCTGACGACAGTACTCTCTGCTTTTCATATTGGTTCCCGAAATCACGTCCCTGCTCTTCGGCTGTAGAACGGGAACGGCAGCGTATGTTAAGCTCATTAAATTCCGATATAAATAGCATAACCAATTTTGGAACTACCAACAGAATGGAATTTAATGCCTCCAAAACACAATGCCGTCTGCTGTCGCTTAAGCGAAATTCAAATACCCAGCCATTATCCAGGAATGGCACTTGCATCGTTGAAACCGAAAAACTTTCCATTCTCGGTATGTGTGTCAATGACAACTTACGTTGGAATGACCACATATTCGAAGTCGCCAAAAATGCTGCGAAATGTGTAGGTTTTTTTAAGCGATGTAAAAAATATTTCACCCTTTCTGATCCGGCTTCAATATATAAGGCTTTCATCCGCCCAAAATTGGAGTACAATGTTCACATCTGGTCGGGTGCTCCCAACACTTATTTGCGCCTACTAGATAGGATTCAAAACTGTGCGATAAAACTAATAGCTGATGCATTACACAGTCGATTGACACCCTCAACCACCGACGTAATATCTCCTGTCTCACCCTGTTCTATCGCTATTTTCACCACCAGAGCTCCTCAGAAATTGCCAATAGCATTTCGCCCCTTCAAACCTCCACCCGTAACACCCGTCTCGGTATGAATGCTCATCAGTAAACCCTCAAGCCCACTTTCGGACGTACCCTGAAATATCGTGAGTCTTTCCTAAGCCGAACAACTCGCTCATGGAATGCCCTGCCGAGCTCTTCATTTGCTTGTCATTATAACCTCTAAACATTCAAGACCAACGTACATCGGTACCTCTCTTTCTTTCTTCCCTAACTTTCGATCGCAATCATTTTAAGGGTACTAACAACCCCTTGAGCGCGCCAATTTAAAAAGAAAAAGGTTGTGCTTCACGGATATGGGGAACATCTATTAAAAGCAGATGGAGGTCAGAGACCTTATGAGAACACAGCTGATATCACCTTGAATGCTTCACAATCCAACTTACATCAGGGCAACCAGTCGAAGTCACATTTAAGTTTGGAGAACGTCCGAGACTCTAGGAACATCGACATGCTAGCGGCACATCAAAAAATAACTAAATTAGACAGAGAGAGGAAGAACAAAAATGAAAATAAACAAAACGGAACTACCAAAACTAAGACTTAATATAAACTGATACAGGAGAAGTTCGTTATATTGGGTTGACCAATTAATTCCCTTTGTTTTTTAAAATTCCAATTTAAGATTAGATATTTATTGTTATGAAGAGCTTTCATTATTTATATATGCACCATTATTTACTGCCACATTTTGCCATATTTCGGTGAATTTCTTGATTCCGCTTTCGTAAGACGTTGATTTTCTGGGTGAAGATAGGATTTTACAAGCTTCTAGCGAGACGAGTTCTGTAGGAATCGGAATAAATGGTTTTCAGATGGTGGAAGATTAGGTGTAGGGAAAACATCCTATTAAAACTGTCAAGTGTGCACTCTTACATGCAGTCTAGTGTTGTCTTAATGGAACAAGCTCCTCTGATTAAGCAGGTCCGAATATTTTTGCGTACTTTAATCTATTCAACTGAGAATAGTACTTATATTAATCAATAATTTGGTTATGCGATACAAAGATACAAAGCATTATTTTTTTAGGACGAAGATCAGCTTTTGGAATGCTTAAGGTGGTTCACCTCTTTTGCAAATGATATTTTCCGTTTCATGTTGCCTTTTTTCCGCAAATTACGATATGTTTTAAAAATGGTTACCTTTCGTTGAGTTTATGCAGGGAAACACTGATGGAGATTTCACATAAATTGTTTGGTTTTAAAATTCTCTTAGCAAAACTAGTTTTTGATGAAATCTCCTCAAAATCAACTCTTAATTGTGAGTTAATTAAACCAGACACACATCAAACATACAGCATGTCAGAAAAAAAGCTGACAGGATAGTTGTTAAAAGAGAATTGCAAAACATAGAAATTCTACACCTGATACAGTGGTAGGCATTCGTTTATACGCACTCCAATTTTTGCGATTATTTTTTATATAAAAAATTTATTGGTTTAAATTATTTAAAATATAAAACAGTTTCGCGAAATCTCAATAGTTGATGCAGTGTGAATACCGTATTAGAATCATACATCCCAACGCGGCTAACATATCATTTGTTACAATAGCTGACATAAAGATTTAACTGCGAGTATTCAATAATTTTATTATATTACGAATAGACTGATATTAATTAAATTATCATAATCAGAAGTTCCATTTTTTTTTATTTTTAGGTTGGTATAATGTTTGATGAATCAAATGAAAAGAAACAAAAGAGGTTTGTGGAAATAACAATGGTATTTCATGCATTAAAGGGCTTTAGAGAAATGCAAAATCAAGGACAAGTCCTTCCATGGAATATGGGGTATATATAGCTAGATGCACTTTGCTAAACATTCAACTTGTAAACGTTTGATTATTTATAGTTCATTGCCTGAGTACGAAGACAAAGTTTTTATATGTAATTATCGATTTGTTAAGGAGTTTACTGTTGGTAATGAGTCGGACTGGACAGTGAATATCATCAACCATTTTAAGCCAAGAGATTTGACGACTGATGAATAGAAAATGATATATTGTGTTTTGATTAGAATAAAAATTAATAACGAATAACAAACAAATTTTTCATTTTTTGTACATAATTTTTTTTTCAACATCAACTGTATGCATTTAGGTATACAATGACAAAAGTGGGTATACATGTTAATACTCAACTCAAGAATCACAAATTTTTACAATAGGTAACACAATTTTTTCTACACAAACATGTTTTTAAAATTCGTTTATTAAATTGTAAGTCTTAACAAAAGCATGGCACTTTTTTCTTATTTTTATCTTTGCGCTAAAATTTATGTCATTAGATCAAACAGGTGACCATTAACATTTTTTTTATGGAATCCGAAAAAAAGATTAGCATTCCAAAATAAACAAAGTAATTCAAAATTTATTTCAATATTGCGTAAGTATTCGACATACTTATTAAAAACCGTACTTCGTAAAACAAAAACCAGTTCATTTAATAAGAAAAAAAAAATTATTTCAACCCATAAACGCAAAATAGTTGGCCCAATCCGATATTGACGCAAAAAAGTTGACCCAATATAAGTAAACAGCTTTTATCACTGAGTGTCGTCACCTTCGGTGTGTTTCCACTAAATAGAAGCAGCATTCAGGGGTAATGCCACCCTAAACCCCTTAAATCTTTTCCTTTAATTCGCTTATGTTCTTGCCAGACTTGCTGTCAATTGGTTTTTTTTTTTTAATTTTTCCCAGAAATTCTCTATTGGAGACAAGTCAGGGCCATTTGAAAGTCACGTTTAAATTGGATTATTCTGTTCTCTAAGCCAGCTTACATTTCGCTTGACTGTATTACATGATGCGCCATCTTGCTGAAATGTAAAATTGCCATCTTCTGTTTGAAGCCTTGAAATTGGAGGTACCTTGTGGCATTAACAGTACGGTCAATGAAGCAAAGGTTATTATCTCATTGAGCTGATATGCATCTCCAGACCATTACTGAAGCGGTAAATTTCATTTTTATTCGAATCTGGGTGAAATGATCCACCTGGCATTCTTAAGACTCTTGATCGGTAGTATCCAACACAAAGCTCGAATCGAGACTTCGCTCCATCGCCCCAACGTCCAGTTTTGATGACGAGTCCACATTAAACGTTCTTTTCTTTGCAAATGAGTTAAAAGTGGTTTTTCTTTGGTCTAAATAACCGTTTGTTAAAAGAATTAATTTTCAAAAATAATAAAACAAAATAAAAGAGCGGTAAAAATTACTTTGTAAAATTTATAACCCATTTTTGTCATTTCATAAATGCAGGTGTCTTTCGAAAGTTGATTTTTAATTAATCTTTTACAACTAAGGTGATATTTGCCGTTATAGCACGACGATCTTAAGGATTTTAAGGACAGAAGGGTCTGCCGCGATCAGTAGAAATTGATGCCTTTCCAGTTTTTTTTTCAATAGATTAAGATTTCCAGTGTACTTGAATAAATTAATTATATTTGGAACTGAAGACCTTGATATTTCCAATTTGCTTGCGATATAATAATTCGAAACGTTTTTGTACTCATTTACGAGTATTATTAAGTTACGCATGTCTTCCGATAAACATTTGCCACGCGCCATGGTGAACTTTGATTGTGACTGAAGTTAGTTCGTTCATGCGTCATTTGAGACACCAACACTTAAATGACGCAATAACAAACGGTGCATGTAAAGAAAGACATTATTTGACCTAGGCCAACTATTTTGGCGCGAAAAACTAGCGGGTCGACCAATTCGCATTACAAAAATGGGTTAGAATTTAAAAATTAATTGTTTTAACTTATCAATTGCTTTATAAAGAAAACATGCTCATGAATCATATTCATTCACTGTAGCACAGTGGAGCGCTATCACAACGTCAAAAGTTTGTAAAGGGATTCAACGACGGAGTTCTTTTCCTACTCACCGAAATGAAAGAAGCTGCAAACAATGCTGCTGAGTGGGCTAGAATCTTCAACCGAGCCGGAGGCGTCCCATGCACTGCTCAAAGAGAAAGAGTGCGACGAGATCAAATTAGTAGGCGTTAAGCCATTTGTTACAGCCAGAGCCAAACGGGAGAAACGAAAACTACCATTTTTTCCTGGTTCAGCTAACTCACGATAGCAACTAGATGGTCTTAGGAGTATTAAGGTCCAAGACTTCCAGATTGTGTCATGGGAGAAAGTAAAACGGAGCTATATAATTTTGCAATGTGTTCGCTGGCGAAGGTTCGGGCACCAGAAGAATACGTTCTGGGTAGGGATGGAGCGTCAAAAAAAAAGCCAACTGTGCGTTTTGTAAGAACACAGGACACATCGCAAACTATCGGGGTTGTCCCAAATTCTAATACAAAAAAGAGTAAATACAACTTAAAGGCACGAACCACCAAATTATAAACTGACTTCGCAACCATTGCGGTCATAGTACCGACATAACCGTCCCCAATGAAACAACGGAATTGGATGAGAATGTTCAAAGGCATTGCTACAACTATAGTAATAGTAGCGTTCGACACACTTCTCCAGGATACTAACGAGAGCGCTCTCCTCAAATTAGTTTTAGCCACAGTCCAACAGAAATCTCACACGAGAAGATTGACAGATATCGAAAACTAATTGACAAGACAATTAAACGAACAATGGACAAAACGATAGCTAGGTTTCAACACACATACATCGAAGACTTATTTCGCAATTCAACTATAGACGCACTGCCCCGACAAAAGTAGACTGCTATCAAGGCTAAAAACCCCGTACAGACAGTTTACTGACAGACACAACTCGGTGATCGTGACATTAAAGTCGTCAATCATAAACCTCCAAACATTAATAAAAGAAAATTACAGGGCTTCTGTAAGTTTGTATTGAAACAATAAAATTCGGGCTGTAAACACCAGCAACCCCAATATGTTTCCGCAAATAAATAAAATATTTCGGAGGAATGTTCAAAACGACCTTTCATGTCTAAAAACCGCCCGAACGACGAACAACGACAAAATACTTTTAACAGCAAACATAGATCCAAATGAGGCTGTTGATGATGACAACTTCTTTCTGATCGAAGATCCGCAGGAGAATTTAGGGGTTATGGGAGCGACTTTACAGAAAGTATACAAGGCGAATGACGTCATTGGCCCATTTCTACCTTCGAAATGAAGTAACGAGCTGGTGAATCGAGAACTCGGGTTTCACTCAGTTCAGTGAAGAGAATCTGGCAAATAATGACATCGCCAATGAAAGAGAATAACCCCCGGCGAATCTCCGGTCGATCAGTCTCCTTCCAAACATCAGTAAGGTTTTCGAAAATGTTATCAATAGAGTCCTGACTAAGTGAGTTGAGGACAGAAATATAGTTCCGGATAGTCAAATCGGTTTCAAGGCGGGGCATGATGTTATTCCCTTTTCTGCATTTCGCAACAATTTTACAAATTTAAATTTCATTTCGTCAAACAAACCGCCATAATGCCAAGAAAGACGAATCCAACCAGCCAATATAATTGTCATTTATGTAATAAATCTGATTCTTTCGACAATATGGTGGGATGTGCCCAGTGTGATAGATAGGTCAAGTGTGCTGAGGTCGACGAAATTATCGACAACCAAGAGTTCATTTGTACGATGTGTATAATTCCTAGCCAAAACTTGCTACACACGCAGTCAACATCTACAACGTCAAACCGATGTCAAACCAACAACTTCACAGAACATCCCCCCATCGAAATTTTGATGTGGCAGGCGCAGTGCCACGTGTTTCTGCTTCAACACATACCACCGCCGGTGGTTTTGAAACAGCGACGATACAGATAAATCCGAAAGCCTAACCACGGCAGCAGATGTTGCTGTAGCACACTTACAGTACCGAGTTGACTTCCGACGAGAGTGCACACTCATTATCTGTGCACTCGTAATAACTCGCCAAACTGTCTCTGTGCACACAAAAAAAAACATTGTGCAAGTGCAAGTGCAGTGCAACGAAAAAAAAATCATAGCGCGCGCATCCCCCATTTCCGACCCCGGTCAAAGTGCTGTCGCTTGCACTTGACCACTGCTGTTGCTGTACTTTGTTATACAGCAAAAGCAATGGTTTAGTTTATGTAACAACTTATGCATAGCGGGTTGTGTGTGGGAGTTTTGTTGGTGTACTGTTTCGTATTGCTGTAAGGGCATAACGCCTACAGCAATTCTTTTCGGTGAACCAATAACAAAAAATTTTTACTTCACAAAATTTTCACAATTGGAGTGGACTTAATACCTTCTTTATTAATTTTAACTGGTCGTTATGTTTCCTCGATAGCTACGTGGATGCCGCTGCTGATATGATCACAGACACTATTCTCTTTCGAATGAGATCCTTTATCCCTCACCGGATAAAGAGTATCAGACCAAAGGAAAGGGCGTGGTACGCCTCGAGCTGTAAAGAGGCTGTCAGGTTGAGAGAAATGTTTTTTCGGTCCAACCAACCCACAGATAAAAAACGGAAAAAATTCAAGCGAGCCAGGAATGACTGCAACGCCTTTCTTAAGCGTGTGAAATTTACTCGTATATACAACCAAAAACTACAATGTCCCAAAAGTAGTAAACGGTTTTGGTCGTTCATCAAAAACATTAAAAAATCTGCCTTATTCTCCATCCCAAAGCTCATTTACAATGACATTCCAGGTATCAGCTCTTTGGACTAAGCCAAACTGCTTGCTGTCCACTTTACAGCCAACTCAACGCTTCCAGATTGTGCTTTGTCTCCGCCTACACTTGAGTGCGTCGAATCTTCAATGGGACAAATCCGCTTTCGAACTCATGTAGTAGCAAGAGTACTTTAAGATCTTAACGCTCACAGATCCGCTGGTCCAGATGGTATATCTCCCCTTCTTCTGAAGAGGTATTTTTCTACGCTGGCAAAACCACTGCGTAACCCTTTCCATCGATCCTACTCTTTAAGACTCTTTCCGAGCAGAAAAAAAACAGCATTTGTCCAGCCCGTCCCTAAAAAAGGCGAATCTTCTTCTCTCTCCTCTTACAGACACATTGCATTTACGTACCTTCTTTCCAAGGTCATGGAAACGCTGATAAATCGTCAGCTCATGAAATATCTCGAAACACGAAAACTTCTTAATGACCGGCAGTACGGTTTTCGTAGCAATAGGGCCACTGGTGATTTGATGGCCACTCGAAAAGTGGAATCAAAGTTTACATCAATCTGGCGAAAGCAAGATAGTTGCACTTGATATTTCTAAGGCATTTGACAGAGTTTGGCATCAGGCTCTTTTGTCGAAAATGCGTGCATTTGGGATCGACGACTCTTTTCTTCAATGGATTAGAAATTACCTTTCGGAACGTTCAATTCAAGTTGTCTTGGAGTCCGATATTCACAAAATAAATGCTGGTGTGCCCCAGGGCTCCATTCTGTCTCCGACACTCTTTTTAATTTTCATCAATGATCTCTTGTCTGATACTTCTAATCCAATTTACTCCTGTGCTGACGACAGTACTCTCTGCTTTTCATATTGGTTCCCGAAATCACGTCCCTGCTCTTCGGCTGTAGAACGGGAACGGCAGCGTATGTTAAGCTCATTAAATTCCGATATAAATAGCATAACCAATTTTGGAACTACCAACAGAATGGAATTTAATGCCTCCAAAACACAATGCCGTCTGCTGTCGCTTAAGCGAAATTCAAATACCCAGCCATTATCCAGGAATGGCACTTGCATCGTTGAAACCGAAAAACTTTCCATTCTCGGTATGTGTGTCAATGACAACTTACGTTGGAATGACCACATATTCGAAGTCGCCAAAAATGCTGCGAAATGTGTAGGTTTTTTTAAGCGATGTAAAAAATATTTCACCCTTTCTGATCCGGCTTCAATATATAAGGCTTTCATCCGCCCAAAATTGGAGTACAATGTTCACATCTGGTCGGGTGCTCCCAACACTTATTTGCGCCTACTAGATAGGATTCAAAACTGTGCGATAAAACTAATAGCTGATGCATTACACAGTCGATTGACACCCTCAACCACCGACGTAATATCTCCTGTCTCACCCTGTTCTATCGCTATTTTCACCACCAGAGCTCCTCAGAAATTGCCAATAGCATTTCGCCCCTTCAAACCTCCACCCGTAACACCCGTCTCGGTATGAATGCTCATCAGTAAACCCTCAAGCCCACTTTCGGACGTACCCTGAAATATCGTGAGTCTTTCCTAAGCCGAACAACTCGCTCATGGAATGCCCTGCCGAGCTCTTCATTTGCTTGTCATTATAACCTCTAAACATTCAAGACCAACGTACATCGGTACCTCTCTTTCTTTCTTCCCTAACTTTCGATCGCAATCATTTTAAGGGTACTAACAACCCCTTGAGCGCGCCAATTTAAAAAGAAAAAGGTTGTGCTTCACGGATATGGGGAACATCTATTAAAAGCAGATGGAGGTCAGAGACCTTATGAGAACACAGCTGATATCACCTTGAATGCTTCACAATCCAACTTACATCAGGGCAACCAGTCGAAGTCACATTTAAGTTTGGAGAACGTCCGAGACTCTAGGAACATCGACATGCTAGCGGCACATCAAAAAATAACTAAATTAGACAGAGAGAGGAAGAACAAAAATGAAAATAAACAAAACGGAACTACCAAAACTAAGACTTAATATAAACTGATACAGGAGAAGTTCGTTATATTGGGTTGACCAATTAATTCCCTTTGTTTTTTAAAATTCCAATTTAAGATTAGATATTTATTGTTATGAAGAGCTTTCATTATTTATATATGCACCATTATTTACTGCCACATTTTGCCATATTTCGGTGAATTTCTTGATTCCGCTTTCGTAAGACGTTGATTTTCTGGGTGAAGATAGGATTTTACAAGCTTCTAGCGAGACGAGTTCTGTAGGAATCGGAATAAATGGTTTTCAGATGGTGGAAGATTAGGTGTAGGGAAAACATCCTATTAAAACTGTCAAGTGTGCACTCTTACATGCAGTCTAGTGTTGTCTTAATGGAACAAGCTCCTCTGATTAAGCAGGTCCGAATATTTTTGCGTACTTTAATCTATTCAACTGAGAATAGTACTTATATTAATCAATAATTTGGTTATGCGATACAAAGATACAAAGCATTATTTTTTTAGGACGAAGATCAGCTTTTGGAATGCTTAAGGTGGTTCACCTCTTTTGCAAATGATATTTTCCGTTTCATGTTGCCTTTTTTCCGCAAATTACGATATGTTTTAAAAATGGTTACCTTTCGTTGAGTTTATGCAGGGAAACACTGATGGAGATTTCACATAAATTGTTTGGTTTTAAAATTCTCTTAGCAAAACTAGTTTTTGATGAAATCTCCTCAAAATCAACTCTTAATTGTGAGTTAATTAAACCAGACACACATCAAACATACAGCATGTCAGAAAAAAAGCTGACAGGATAGTTGTTAAAAGAGAATTGCAAAACATAGAAATTCTACACCTGATACAGTGGTAGGCATTCGTTTATACGCACTCCAATTTTTGCGATTATTTTTTATATAAAAAATTTATTGGTTTAAATTATTTAAAATATAAAACAGTTTCGCGAAATCTCAATAGTTGATGCAGTGTGAATACCGTATTAGAATCATACATCCCAACGCGGCTAACATATCATTTGTTACAATAGCTGACATAAAGATTTAACTGCGAGTATTCAATAATTTTATTATATTACGAATAGACTGATATTAATTAAATTATCATAATCAGAAGTTCCATTTTTTTTTATTTTTAGGTTGGTATAATGTTTGATGAATCAAATGAAAAGAAACAAAAGAGGTTTGTGGAAATAACAATGGTATTTCATGCATTAAAGGGCTTTAGAGAAATGCAAAATCAAGGACAAGTCCTTCCATGGAATATGGGGTATATATAGCTAGATGCACTTTGCTAAACATTCAACTTGTAAACGTTTGATTATTTATAGTTCATTGCCTGAGTACGAAGACAAAGTTTTTATATGTAATTATCGATTTGTTAAGGAGTTTACTGTTGGTAATGAGTCGGACTGGACAGTGAATATCATCAACCATTTTAAGCCAAGAGATTTGACGACTGATGAATAGAAAATGATATATTGTGTTTTGATTAGAATAAAAATTAATAACGAATAACAAACAAATTTTTCATTTTTTGTACATAATTTTTTTTTCAACATCAACTGTATGCATTTAGGTATACAATGACAAAAGTGGGTATACATGTTAATACTCAACTCAAGAATCACAAATTTTTACAATAGGTAACACAATTTTTTCTACACAAACATGTTTTTAAAATTCGTTTATTAAATTGTAAGTCTTAACAAAAGCATGGCACTTTTTTCTTATTTTTATCTTTGCGCTAAAATTTATGTCATTAGATCAAACAGGTGACCATTAACATTTTTTTTATGGAATCCGAAAAAAAGATTAGCATTCCAAAATAAACAAAGTAATTCAAAATTTATTTCAATATTGCGTAAGTATTCGACATACTTATTAAAAACCGTACTTCGTAAAACAAAAACCAGTTCATTTAATAAGAAAAAAAAAATTATTTCAACCCATAAACGCAAAATAGTTGGCCCAATCCGATATTGACGCAAAAAAGTTGACCCAATATAAGTAAACAGCTTTTATCACTGAGTGTCGTCACCTTCGGTGTGTTTCCACTAAATAGAAGCAGCATTCAGGGGTAATGCCACCCTAAACCCCTTAAATCTTTTCCTTTAATTCGCTTATGTTCTTGCCAGACTTGCTGTCAATTGGTTTTTTTTTTTTAATTTTTCCCAGAAATTCTCTATTGGAGACAAGTCAGGGCCATTTGAAAGTCACGTTTAAATTGGATTATTCTGTTCTCTAAGCCAGCTTACATTTCGCTTGACTGTATTACATGATGCGCCATCTTGCTGAAATGTAAAATTGCCATCTTCTGTTTGAAGCCTTGAAATTGGAGGTACCTTGTGGCATTAACAGTACGGTCAATGAAGCAAAGGTTATTATCTCATTGAGCTGATATGCATCTCCAGACCATTACTGAAGCGGTAAATTTCATTTTTATTCGAATCTGGGTGAAATGATCCACCTGGCATTCTTAAGACTCTTGATCGGTAGTATCCAACACAAAGCTCGAATCGAGACTTCGCTCCATCGCCCCAACGTCCAGTTTTGATGACGAGTCCACATTAAACGTTCTTTTCTTTGCAAATGAGTTAAAAGTGGTTTTTCTTTGGTCTAAATAACCGTTTGTTAAAAGAATTAATTTTCAAAAATAATAAAACAAAATAAAAGAGCGGTAAAAATTACTTTGTAAAATTTATAACCCATTTTTGTCATTTCATAAATGCAGGTGTCTTTCGAAAGTTGCTTTTTAATTAATCTTTTACAACTAAGGTGATATTTGCCGTTATAGCACGACGATCTTAAGGATTTTAAGGACAGAAGGGTCTGCCGCGATCAGTAGAAATTGATGCCTTTCCAGTTTTTTTTTCAATAGATTCAGATTTCCAGTGTACTTGAATAAATTAATTATATTTGGAACTGAAGACCTTGATATTTCCAATTTGCTTGCGATATAATAATTCGAAACGTTTTTGTACTCATTTACGAGTATTATTAAGTTACGCATGTCTTCCGATAAACATTTGCCACGCGCCATGGTGAACTTTGATTGTGACTGAAGTTAGTTCGTTCATGCGTCATTTGAGACACCAACACTTAAATGACGCAATAACAAACGGTGCATGTAAAGAAAGACATTATTTGACCTAGGCCAACTATTTTGGCGCGAAAAACTAGCGGGTCGACCAATTCGCATTACAAAAATGGGTTAGAATTTAAAAATTAATTGTTTTAACTTATCAATTGCTTTATAAAGAAAACATGCTCATGAATCATATTCATTCACTGTAGCACAGTGGAGCGCTATCACAACGTCTAAAGTTTGTAAAGGGATTCAACGACGGAGTTCTTTTCCTACTCACCGAAATGAAAGAAGCTGCAAACAATGCTGCTGAGTGGGCTAGAATCTTCAACCGAGCCGGAGGCGTCCCATGCACTGCTCAAAGAGAAAGAGTGCGACGAGATCAAATTAGTAGGCGTTAAGCCATTTGTTACAGCCAGAGCCAAACGGGAGAAACGAAAACTACCATTTTTTCCTGGTTCAGCTAACTCACGATAGCAACTAGATGGTCTTAGGAGTATTAAGGTCCAAGACTTCCAGATTGTGTCATGGGAGAAAGTAAAACGGAGCTATATAATTTTGCAATGTGTTCGCTGGCGAAGGTTCGGGCACCAGAAGAATACGTTCTGGGTAGGGATGGAGCGTCAAAAAAAAAGCCAACTGTGCGTTTTGTAAGAACACAGGACACATCGCAAACTATCGGGGTTGTCCCAAATTCTAATACAAAAAAGAGTAAATACAACTTAAAGGCACGAACCACCAAATTATAAACTGACTCCGCAATCATTGCGGTCATAGTACCGACATAACCGTCCCCAATGAAACAACGGAATTGGATGAGAATGTTCAAAGGCATTGCTACAACTATAGTAATAGTAGCGTTCGACACACTTCTCCAGGATACTAACGAGAGCGCTCTCCTCAAATTAGTTTTAGCCACAGTCCAACAGAAATCTCACACGAGAAGATTGACAGATATCGAAAACTAATTGACAAGACAATTAAACGAACAATGGACAAAACGATAGCTAGGTTTCAACACACATACATCGAAGACTTATTTCGCAATTCAACTATAGACGCACTGCCCCGACAAAAGTAGACTGCTATCAAGGCTAAAAACCCCGTACAGACAGTTTACTGACAGACACAACTCGGTGATCGTGACATTAAAGTCGTCAATCATAAACCTCCAAACATTAACAAAAGAAAATTACAGGGCTTCTGTAAGTTTGTATTGAAACAATAAAATTCGGGCTGTAAACACCAGCAACCCCAATATGTTTCCGCAAATAAATAAAATATTTCGGAGGAATGTTCAAAACGACCTTTCATGTCTAAAAACCGCCCGAACGACGAACAACGACAAAATACTTTTAACAGCAAACATAGATCCAAATGAGGCTGTTGATGATGACAACTTCTTTCTGATCGAAGATCCGCAGGAGAATTTAGGGGTTATGGGAGCGACTTTACAGAAAGTATACAAGGCGAATGACGTCATTGGCCCATTTCTACCTTCGAAATGAAGTAACGAGCTGGTGAATCGAGAACTCGGGTTTCACTCAGTTCAGTGAAGAGAATCTGGCAAATAATGACATCGCCAATGAAAGAGAATAACCCCCGGCGAATCTCCGGTCGATCAGTCTCCTTCCAAACATCAGTAAGGTTTTCGAAAATGTTATCAATAGAGTCCTGACTAAGTGAGTTGAGGACAGAAATATAGTTCCGGATAGTCAAATCGGTTTCAAGGCGGGGCATGATGTTATTCCCTTTTCTGCATTTCGCAACAATTTTACAAATTTAAATTTCATTTCGTCAAACAAACCGCCATAATGCCAAGAAAGACGAATCCAACCGGCCAATATAATTGTCATTTATGTAATAAATCTGATTCTTTCGACAATATGGTGGGATGTGCCCAGTGTGATAGATAGGTCAAGTGTGCTGAGGTCGACGAAATTATCGACAACCAAGAGTTCATTTGTACGATGTGTATAATTCCTAGCCAAAACTTGCTACACACGCAGTCAACATCTACAACGTCAAACCGATGTCAAACCAACAACTTCACAGAACATCCCCCCATCGAAATTTTGATGTGGCAGGCGCAGTGCCACGTGTTTCTGCTTCAACACATACCACCGCCGGTGGTTTTGAAACAGCGACGATACAGATAAATCCGAAAGCCTAACCACGGCAGCAGATGTTGCTGTAGCACACTTACAGTACCGAGTTGACTTCCGACGAGAGTGCACACTCATTATCTGTGCACTCGTAATAACTCGCCAAACTGTCTCTGTGCACACAAAAAAAAACATTGTGCAAGTGCAAGTGCAGTGCAACGAAAAAAAAATCATAGCGCGCGCATCCCCCATTTCCGACCCCGGTCAAAGTGCTGTCACTTGCACTTGACCACTGCTGTTGCTGTACTTTGTTATACAGCAAAAGCAATGGTTTAGTTTATGTAACAACTTATGCATAGCGGGTTGTGTGTGGGAGTTTTGTTGGTGTACTGTTTCGTATTGCTGTAAGGGCATAACGCCTACAGCAATTCTTTTCGGTGAACCAATAACAAAAAATTTTTACTTCACAAAATTTTCACAATTGGAGTGGACTTAATACCTTCTTTATTAATTTTAACTGGTCGTTATGTTTCCTCGATAGCTACGTGGATGCCGCTGCTGATATGATCACAGACACTATTCTCTTTCGAATGAGATCCTTTATCCCTCACCGGATAAAGAGTATCAGACCAAAGGAAAGGGCGTGGTACGCCTCGAGCTGTAAAGAGGCTGTCAGGTTGAGAGAAATGTTTTTTCGGTCCAACCAACCCACAGATAAAAAACGGAAAAAATTCAAGCGAGCCAGGAATGACTGCAACGCCTTTCTTAAGCGTGTGAAATTTACTCGTATATACAACCAAAAACTACAATGTCCCAAAAGTAGTAAACGGTTTTGGTCGTTCATCAAAAACATTAAAAAATCTGCCTTATTCTCCATCCCAAAGCTCATTTACAATGACATTCCAGGTATCAGCTCTTTGGACTAAGCCAAACTGCTTGCTGTCCACTTTACAGCCAACTCAACGCTTCCAGATTGTGCTTTGTCTCCGCCTACACTTGAGTGCGTCGAATCTTCAATGGGACAAATCCGCTTTCGAACTCATGTAGTAGCAAGAGTACTTTAAGATCTTAACGCTCACAGATCCGCTGGTCCAGATGGTATATCTCCCCTTCTTCTGAAGAGGTATTTTTCTACGCTGGCAAAACCACTGCGTAACCCTTTCCATCGATCCTACTCTTTAAGACTCTTTCCGAGCAGAAAAAAAACAGCATTTGTCCAGCCCGTCCCTAAAAAAGGCGAATCTTCTTCTCTCTCCTCTTACAGACACATTGCATTTACGTACCTTCTTTCCAAGGTCATGGAAACGCTGATAAATCGTCAGCTCATGAAATATCTCGAAACACGAAAACTTCTTAATGACCGGCAGTACGGTTTTCGTAGCAATAGGGCCACTGGTGATTTGATGGCCACTCGAAAAGTGGAATCAAAGTTTACATCAATCTGGCGAAAGCAAGATAGTTGCACTTGATATTTCTAAGGCATTTGACAGAGTTTGGCATCAGGCTCTTTTGTCGAAAATGCGTGCATTTGGGATCGACGACTCTTTTCTTCAATGGATTAGAAATTACCTTTCGGAACGTTCAATTCAAGTTGTCTTGGAGTCCGATATTCACAAAATAAATGCTGGTGTGCCCCAGGGCTCCATTCTGTCTCCGACACTCTTTTTAATTTTCATCAATGATCTCTTGTCTGATACTTCTAATCCAATTTACTCCTGTGCTGACGACAGTACTCTCTGCTTTTCATATTGGTTCCCGAAATCACGTCCCTGCTCTTCGGCTGTAGAACGGGAACGGCAGCGTATGTTAAGCTCATTAAATTCCGATATAAATAGCATAACCAATTTTGGAACTACCAACAGAATGGAATTTAATGCCTCCAAAACACAATGCCGTCTGCTGTCGCTTAAGCGAAATTCAAATACCCAGCCATTATCCAGGAATGGCACTTGCATCGTTGAAACCGAAAAACTTTCCATTCTCGGTATGTGTGTCAATGACAACTTACGTTGGAATGACCACATATTCGAAGTCGCCAAAAATGCTGCGAAATGTGTAGGTTTTTTTAAGCGATGTAAAAAATATTTCACCCTTTCTGATCCGGCTTCAATATATAAGGCTTTCATCCGCCCAAAATTGGAGTACAATGTTCACATCTGTTCGGGTGCTCCCAACACTTATTTGCGCCTACTAGATAGGATTCAAAACTGTGCGATAAAACTAATAGCTGATGCATTACACAGTCGATTGACACCCTCAACCACCGACGTAATATCTCCTGTCTCACCCTGTTCTATCGCTATTTTCACCACCAGAGCTCCTCAGAAATTGCCAATAGCATTTCGCCCCTTCAAACCTCCACCCGTAACACCCGTCTCGGTATGAATGCTCATCAGTAAACCCTCAAGCCCACTTTCGGACGTACCCTGAAATATCGTGAGTCTTTCCTAATGCCCTGCCGAGCTCTTCATTTGCTTGTCATTATAACCTCTAAACATTCAAGACCAACGTACATCGGTACCTCTCTTTCTTTCTTCCCTAACTTTCGATCGCAATCATTTTAAGGGTACTAACAACCCCTTGAGCGCGCCAATTTAAAAAGAAAAAGGTTGTGCTTCACGGATATGGGGAACATCTATTAAAAGCAGATGGAGGTCAGAGACCTTATGAGAACACAGCTGATATCACCTTGAATGCTTCACAATCCAACTTACATCAGGGCAACCAGTCGAAGTCACATTTAAGTTTGGAGAACGTCCGAGACTCTAGGAACATCGACATGCTAGCGGCACATCAAGAAATAACTAAATTAGACAGAGAGAGGAAGAACAAAAATGAAAATAAACAAAACGGAACTACCAAAACTAAGACTTAATATAAACTGATACAGGAGAAGTTCGTTATATTGGGTTGACCAATTAATTCCCTTTGTTTTTTAAAATTCCAATTTAAGATTAGATATTTATTGTTATGAAGAGCTTTCATTATTTATATATGCACCATTATTTACTGCCACATTTTGCCATATTTCGGTGAATTTCTTGATTCCGCTTTCGTAAGACGTTGATTTTCTGGGTGAAGATAGGATTTTACAAGCTTCTAGCGAGACGAGTTCTGTAGGAATCGGAATAAATGGTTTTCAGATGGTGGAAGATTAGGTGTAGGGAAAACATCCTATTAAAACTGTCAAGTGTGCACTCTTACATGCAGTCTAGTGTTGTCTTAATGGAACAAGCTCCTCTGATTAAGCAGGTCCGAATATTTTTGCGTACTTTAATCTATTCAACTGAGAATAGTACTTATATTAATCAATAATTTGGTTATGCGATACAAAGATACAAAGCATTATTTTTTTAGGACGAAGATCAGCTTTTGGAATGCTTAAGGTGGTTCACCTCTTTTGCAAATGATATTTTCCGTTTCATGTTGCCTTTTTTCCGCAAATTACGATATGTTTTAAAAATGGTTACCTTTCGTTGAGTTTATGCAGGGAAACACTGATGGAGATTTCACATAAATTGTTTGGTTTTAAAATTCTCTTAGCAAAACTAGTTTTTGATGAAATCTCCTCAAAATCAACTCTTAATTGTGAGTTAATTAAACCAGACACACATCAAACATACAGCATGTCAGAAAAAAAGCTGACAGGATAGTTGTTAAAAGAGAATTGCAAAACATAGAAATTCTACACCTGATACAGTGGTAGGCATTCGTTTATACGCACTCCAATTTTTGCGATTATTTTTTATTTAAAAAATTTGTTGGTTTAAATTATTTAAAATATAAAACAGTTTCGCTAAATCTCAATAGTTGATGCAGTGTGAATACCGTATTAGAATCATACATCACAACGCGGCTAACATATCATTTGTTACAATAGCTGACATAAAGATTTAACTGCGAGTATTCAATAATTTTATTATTATTTTATTATATTACGAATAGACTGATATTAATTAAATTATCATAATCAGAAGTACCATTTTTTTTTATTTTTAGGTTGGTATAATGTTTGATGAATCAAATGAAAGGAAACCAAAAAGGTTTGTTGAAATAACAATGGTATTTCATGCATTAAAGGGCTTTAGAGAAATGCAAAATCAAGGACAAGTCCTTTTATTGAATACGAGGTATATAGGAGTATGGCTAGGTACACTTTGCTAAACATTTAACTTGTAAACGTTTGATTATTTGTAGTTCATTGCCTGAGTACGAAGATAAAGTCTTTATATGTAATTATCGATTTGTTAAGAAGTTTACTGTTGGTAATGAGTCGGACTGGAGAGTGAATATCATCAATCATTTTAAGCCAAGAGATTTGACGACTGATGAATAGAAAATGATAAATTGTGTTTTGATAATAATAAAAATTAATAACAAATAACAAACAAATTTTCACCATCAATCGTATGCATTATTGCAAATTTTCTGATTCTAAAATTAAAAGAAATTATTATATGAGGTTAGCCGGGCTACCGGCAACCAAAGCAAACTTAAATATTGTATGTATGTACATATGTGTAGAATTTTAATGAATAGTGTTCTTCTCTCTTTTCATTTGTGTTCTATGTTCGCTCGTCGTTGGAGAGCTTGCCATGCCCTTATAGAGTGCTCCTAGAAATTCGGCCATCCTGAAAAATTTCCACATCCTCGGGAATGGGATACGTTTGCTTCGGCAAGCATAATGTTCTAACAGATTTAGTCATCGCAGCAGGTTCTTCGTTTTAGCAGGTGTCGTAGATTCTTTGGTCTGATGGATAGCATCATCGTCTTAGTCTGTTTACATCGTATAAATTTTATATTTTACGCTGTTTTCCACATGTAAGGTTTCAGAGGTTTCATCACTGTCGCAGCAGATTTCGTCAGAGCAGTTTTTGTCGGACTCAGTTTCTTGGCAGGTTACTTCATCTGGGCAGAATTCTTCGTCATGGCTGGTTTCACCATTTGGGAGAATTTTTTTCATTTTCGCTTTTAGATGCGTTGTCTTCATTTGCCTTAGTCATCCACGGCTTCATATAATCGACAATAGTCGTCGTTGCACGGGGACCTTCTTGGCTTCGAACTTTGCCTGTCTTGAAGCTGTTATTTGGGAAAATCTTGGTAATTCTGTAAGGCCATACAAATTTAGGAAAAGTGTTAAATTGAGGACTTTTTATTGCTACCAAATCATCAATACGATATTTGGTGGCTTCTTTTCTCTTTTAATATCTTGTCGCGATTCTTCTCGAATTTGATCTCGCTTTACCTCAAAAGATTTCCTTATCTCCTCATTTATACTCTCGGCTATTATTATACCATATCCTCTATAGCTTTCACGTTTACCCCTACCAAACCTTCAGAAGGACTTCGTTTTATGCTTTGTTAATGCATAGAGTTTAACAGCATCTGTAACCTGGTCATGTAGCGGAACCATTTCCTTGGGTAGTCGATTGAAAGTTTGGTGAGTACGAATCCAACAATCCTATTAATGCGCTCGACAAGTCCATTAGCGCGAGAGACAAAAGAAAGAAAAAGACTGTCGCTAGCAGCTCGGTATGGACCATGGCCTACCTTCTCTACACTCATTTGTGTTGCTCATGTTGTCATTTTTTTTACATCTGAGCGGGGCCTTCAGTTTATCGCCGAATTCGAACGGCACACCTCAGAAGCTTTTTCATAGGCAATTTTACTTTCGGGAGGTTGCCATTGCCCGCCGAAAGGGTGATGACGATTCGAAAAATTGTTAGCGATACCGGGGATCGAACCACGGACCCTCTGCGTGATAGCCCAATCAGCTAAACATTGCGCCATCACCACCTAGCGCGAGACACCGATTGTAATAAGTATTGAATACGCTCTTCCTCACAATATTCCTTTAAACTGATAAACGTGAAGGCTGAGCCACGATCAGAAATAATTCTTGATGGATTTTCAAAAATTCATTTCTCTTATTCTTTTGGAGAAATCCAAAAGAATCTTGAAAATGCGTCCTCGACACAGAAATGTGGCAGTATTTTTTGTTTGTGGGCGATAATGTCCCGAAGTGGTCAACGTTCTTCGAGCGTCCTTGTGCCAAAATTGACCTGTCGTGTAATTTCTCTTGACATGTTGATTGGATTGTACAGAAATTTTACTTCTTTTTCCATCATCTTTGTGGAGAAGACCGTGCTCGACAAAAAATAATCATATCGCTCTGTTCGATAAATTTTGTTTATACCTTTTTAACCGTATTTTTCCTGGGCCATCTTTATTCCGTGAAGTAGTTCACTTCTAATCGTCATGCAAATTGGATTTCGGCTTAACGCGTCGACATGTTTCATGGGGATTCCATGTAGGTGTTCATTCGTTCAGCTAATGCCCATCCGGCAACTCCTAGTAATATGTTTTTTTTTACTTTTGTTGCCTATCTTAAACTTAGACCGAGCCAATAACTCTTAATTTCTTTAGCGAATTGACAATGGCGAGGACTTCAAACTGGTAGCTGTCGTCGTGTTCCTCGGCTGATGTGTTTTTTTGCTGTAAAAGTACACTGGATGAAGTTTTACATCGTTAGATTTCTGGAGTTTAACTGCCCCGTAGCCCCGTTTTGATGCATTTGTATGCTGTTTCATCTCTGCCCCTTGCAAGTAAAGTTTCAATGCTGATTCCGATGACAAGATATCCTTAAGCTTTGTGATAGCAAAGCTTTCTGCTTCACCAAATTTAAAAGGTTGGTCTTTTCTAATGAGCTGAGAGAGTAGCTGTGGTATAACCGAATAATTTTGACAAATTACCGGAAGTATCCGGTAAGACTGAGGAAACTTTGAATGATTTTGACGGAGTTTGATTCTGGAAAGCATTTTATATCTCGGAACCATAAGCAATGTCGAATCCGAGATATTCAATTGATCGACAAATAAATTGGTATTTTGGCCTTTTTACTTTCAACCCGTAGCCTTTGGCTAAAAAGAGAACGTCTTTTAGTCTCTCCAGACAATTTTCATCGTTTCTCCCCAAAAACAATAGTTTCTTATAATTGGTTTGTGGGGGCGTCTGTAGTCGATGCACAACCGCTTACTACCATCCTACCATCCATACCAGCCACCACTACTGGGCTTCCAAAGTCGGAACTACTTGGCCGGACAATACACTCTACTAACCATTTAGCTACCTGCTCATCTGCTATTTTGTTTCTCTTGTGGGTCTAATCTCATCGGTGGTTGGGAAATAGGAAAATTCGATTTGAGAACCAGCTTCATTACAATGGATTTAGTAGTTTTGTTCCTAGGTGTATAATCAGCCATTAGTTTCTCAATTTTCTTCTCGTACTTAGGGTTTCCCTTTTTTAACTCTGGTTGGTCTAAGCCAGCACTATAAATTTGACAGAACTGACTGATAACCTTTTCTTTATAAGTGACGGCTATTCCTTTAGCGGTAAATTCGCTGTTTTTACCAACAAGAATATCTCTGCCTGCTATGAAAGGTATTTTCATCATTGTTTCTGACTTCACATGGCCTCTAGATTTTCTCTAGACCCTATATTGCTGCCAAGACTCGTTATATTTTTAATTCTCTCTTTATATTAATAGCACACGGCATAATGGACATGTCATCTAGCCTAGCCCTTGCCCATTACTCTCTCATCGCTAGCAAGTATTCATAAACACTTTCATCTTTTCGCTGTCTCCTCTGTTCTAATTTTCTATGAATGTCTGCCATAGTTGTCCTATCTGAGAATTCTTCCCACAAGAAATCTTTCAGCTGTGACCAAATAGTTATCTACGGTTTGGTCCTAATTGTCATTTTCGCAGAACCCTTAAGCAATCGTTTTGCAAACAAACCCTTTTCGAAGTCCGGTCAATTTATATTTACGGGTCTACGTTTTGAATCGAGTTTGCGACATCATACTCTGCCGATATATTCGGGCATTAATGCAGCTACGCCTTCAAACATAATACTTGGCCTACTTCTAAAGTGAGCTATTTTATCTTTCATTGTCGTTCTCAGAATCGACATGTCTAACCTCATTTGAGTCACTTTCCCTTTCCCTCTCCTTCCCTTCGTAATAAATCCAATTCTTTTCGTTTTTCCTGTTCTAATCTTTTTCTCGAATTAAGTTTTCTGCATAAATCAATTCCTGTTTACATCGGAAAGATTTTCTGGCGAATTTGCTCCCTTTGTGATACATTTAGATCTTAGATATTCTCAAGAAAAAATAAGTTCGTTATTTCGAGACTTATGTGAATACCAAACCTGGGGTGGAATCAGCTAAATTGATAGCTGAAAATCGTTTTTGATTATCAACTAGAATTTGCAATTGATTGAGGTCCCTTTCCACTTGTTCGCATCATAGTAGATTCGGCCGTCGTCTGCTACGTAGTCCAGAGGACTATTCGTGCCGAAGCTATGGTATTAATTCGCTCTACATGGTCCATCCATCTTAGGTTTTGAATCCGTAAACGCCTGGCTAAGCTGATGTTGCTGTACAGTCTTTACAGTTCGTGGTTAAATATCCTCCTCCATTCCCTGCCAACACAGATGGAATCAATTATAACACGTGTAGCACGGTGGTTGCGGTAGAGCTGAGAGTCCGTCCTTTTTCTCCCTGCCAAGCCCGTATCACACTATTTCGTATGCAATAAAACACCAAGCTGTTCTATTAAATTCTTTATTATATAATCTCTTGGAACGTGAACACAAAAAAGAAATAAAAAAAAATGCCGTTGATATTGTGGTTTATATGTGATTTAATCAAGGATCCAGTGTTGCATAGTTTTAGGATCATACAAACTCTCCACGTTGGAGAGTTCAGTTATTTCCCCAGTTTCAAACCAGAAGTTACGAGAAAGAACTAGAACCCGACAAATGTGGTAAAATACAGGATGAGAAACTGCGGAAAGCGATAGAAAAGGAGCTAAGTTTTAATAAGAGAAAGATAAGAGATTTGAATTGTGAAATATTGTAGTAGTGAAATCGTTTGTGAACTAATTGAAAGCAGTTTTTAAATAATAATAAATAGAGTGTTTTGAAACAGAATAACGTTTTATCATTTCGAACCCTAGCCGAAATATTACATTGGTGTCAGAAGTGGGATAAAACTTATTCTGAGTGCTGTGAAAAAAAAAAAAAATAAAATAAAAAAAAATGGCACTTACATTGCTGGAGCTAAGTATACCCCAGCTGAAAATTGAGCTAGAGAAGCGGAATCTCTCCGCAGCTGGAGGAAAAAGTGATTTGATTCTTCGGCTACAAGAAACGATCGAAAAAGATGGAAAAGATCCTAAATCCATGTCGTTCGACGTAGAAGAGGAGCTTGTAAGCACAGGGGTTGACATGTCTGCCATGATGGAATTGCTCCTTGGATTGAATTCTAAGTTAGAAGAACAAAGGCGAAGTATGGATTCTAAGTTTGAAGAACAGAAGAATTCTCTAGAAGAACAGAAGAATTTTCTAGAAGAACAGAAGAATTCTCTAGAAGAACAGAAGAATTCTCTAGAAGAACAGAAGAATTCCAATATTTCCGCACAGAAAGACACTGTCGAAGAGTTCAAGAATTCTCTAGAAGCGAAATTCGAAATAATCGATCAAAAATTAAATAGGCACGAGGCACAATTCGAGAAAGTTGAACACAATATCGAAAATCTTGCGAAAGAACTAGAGAGAGTAAAGAAACAGAAAGTCCGAGAAATTTCAACAGACTGCCCTAGAAGGAAAGAGATGCAACCACCCGTTTTTGATGGCCAAACATCGTGGCCAATATATAGAAGACAATTTGAAGCAGCTGCCCAGACCAACAACTGGGACGACAGAGAAAAGTCGATTGCGCTCACGCTGGCACTGAGAGGTACAGCTGCGGAATTGCTGCAAACCATCTCAGAAGATAAACAACTCAACTACGACGCTTTGGTTAAAGCCATAAAAATGCGCTTCGGAGATGGCCATATGCAGCAAGTATACACAGTCCAACTGCGCAGCAGAGTCCAGAAGAGGGGCGAAACACTTCAGCAGTTGCAGGCCGATATTGAACGGTTGGCGCATTTATCTTATCCTAATGCCGGAGAAGTCCTTATCAATGAGATGGCTGTAGAGGCATTTACCCAAGCGATTGAAGATAAGCAGTTACAAATGGCTGTAAGAATGTCTGGAACACGAACCCTCCCTGAGGCCCTAGCATTTGCCCTGACGATGAAAGCTGCCGACCAAGCATCTCAAGAAATCCACCGCGTGAGAGAAGTGACAGCCGTGGAATGCTCATGCCAACCAGCAGACGTCGTGGAGATTAACAGTGTGCGTGGAGGACAAGTCCGTTGTTGGAACTGTAACAAAATAGGACATCTGCAGCGTCAGTGCTGGGCTCCACTTAAAGAACGCAGATGTTCACAATGCGCTGCTGGGAGGCATAACAAAGAAGCATGTAGCAGGGAAAACATCTATACTGCAAGCAGCGCATCATCAAGTCAACAGGCGGGAATAGGTGTAAGGACCAACTTCGAGGGGCAGAAGTCGGTTTCTGGAATTGACGCCCCCAAGATCAAAATCCAAGTCTCACAAACAAAACGAAGTAACAAGAGTTTTACAGTGGAAGCCCACATTGGCCAGAATAAATGCGTGGCCACCATTGACACCGGTGCCACCGCTTCCATTATAAGAAGGGACATCGCTCCTGATTCATGGCTACATAATACCAGTAGCAACTGTCTGGAAACAGTAAAAGGAGCGACGGCGGAGGTGTATGGAGAGGTTCTTTTTGCGATCAATCTGGCAGGACTAACATTCCCCCACGTATTCCTAGTGGCCGATATACGCGACGAGTGCATCATTGGACTTGACTTTATGAATGAGTATAATGTAGTACTTGACACCAGAACTCATGTACTTAAGTACAGGAACGTTGAGATTCCGATGGTGTTCGGGAATGAGAATGCCGCATGCCTTAAGACAGTATTCAGGAAGGGAAGCCTTCACTCTAATGCGGATGCTCTGTCCCGGCGACCTTGCAAATCTGATTGCAAACATTGCGCACGACAAGAAGAAAAAGATGCGGTATCCACTCAACGACTAAGAGCTGAGCCCACTGACGGTTGGAATGAAAGTGAAATGCGAAACGCCCAAAAAGAGGATGCGGATATCGAGCCAATACTCGCTTGGAAAGAACACGAAGAAAAACCAGATTGGCAGGAAATATTCAATAAAAGTCCCGAACTAAAGGCATACTGAGCACAGTGGGACTCGCTTCATGTTCAAGATAGTGTTTTGAGGCGAAGGTGGGAAAGCTCGGATGGAAAGACGTTTGTGATGCAGCTCGTTGTGCCAAGGTCGAGAGTCAGTGACGTGCTAAGGGAACTGCACGATGGAATATCCGGAGGTCACCTGGGAGTGAATAAGACGTTAGAAAAGGTGCGAGAACGTTTTTATTGGGTGCATGCCAAGGACGATGTCGAAAATTGGTGCAGAAAGTGTGTCACCTGCACCGCCAGTAAAGGTCCGAGGGTTAAAAATCACGGCAAAATGCAGTAATACAACGTTGGAGCGCCATTCGAGAGAATCGCAGTTGACATTGCAGGACCGTTTCCTGAAACCGAAAATGGAAATCGCTACATTCTTGTTGTTATGGACTACTTCAGTAAGTGGCCTGAGGCTTTTGCTATCCCTAACCAAGAAGCCAAAACCGTGATTAAGTAGATCGTTTACAACTGGGTGAGCAGATTCGGCGTACCGATGGAATTGCACTCGGATCAAGGGCGTAACTTCGAGTTTAAGATTTTCCAAGGAGTGTGCGAGCTACTGGGGATTAAAAAGACGAGAACAACACCGCTCCACCCACAATCGGACGGGATGGTAGAACGCTTCAACAGAACCTTGAACGAACACCTATCAAAGGTCGTTGGCGACAAGCAATGCGATTGGGATAGGCAAATTCCAATGTTTCTATTAGCCTATCGGAGTGCAGTACACAACACCACAGGTCACACTCCATCGGAAATCCTTTTCGGTCGAACAGTCCGGTTACCTAGTGAATTGATGTTTGGATCACCGCCGTCTGAAGAGAACAGAAATGAAGACGACTCTGTCACAGACCTCAGACGGATTATTAGGGACGTGCACCAAAGAACCAGGGATAAGATCAAGATAGCCAGTGACCGCATGAAGACGAGGTATGATGTCAAGGCGACCACAACGGGATTCCAGGAAGGAGATCTAGTGTGGCTATATAACCCTCATAGACGGAAAGGCGTATCACCCAAATTACAGCATGACTGGGAAGGACCATATAAAGTCGTAAAACGCATCAACGATGTTGTCTATCGCATTCAACGAGGAAGAGGCAAGATGAAAGTGGTTCATGTGGATCGAATACATCGCTATATTGGGCAGAATGTCGAAGAGTTTGTTCGGGACGAACAAGTTTAAGAGGGGGACATTGTGGTATATATGTGATTAAATTAAGGATCCAGTGTTGCATAGTTTTAGGATCATACAAACTCTCCACATTGAAGAGTTCAGTTATTTCCCCAGTTTCAAACCAGAAGTTACGAGAAAGAACTAGAACCCGACAAATGTGGTATAAATACAGGATGAGAAACTGCGGACGATAAGTTGATTTTTGGAAAGCGATAGGAAAGGAGCTAAGTTTTAATAAGAGAAAGATAAGAGATTTGAATTGTGAAATATTGTAGTAGTGAAATCGTTTGTGAACTAATTGAAAGCACTTTTTAAATAATAAGAAATAGAGTTTTTTGAAACAGAATAACGTTTAATCATTTCGAACCCTAGCCGAAATATTACAATATGAACTAAATTTCTTCAAAAAATTGTTCAAATGGGGTTCTAGAACTGCAGTACTCGTCGAAGTGTATAAGTCCTGAAAGGGAGGTTCTAGGGTGTAAATGGTGTGAAATGGCATCGATAATAGGCAAATCACCCGTATTAACTTGCACGACTCCAAACTCCCGATCGATAAAGAGTGCCCGTCAACTGATCCGGGCTGACTATTTATATTATATTATAAGCATTTACTATGTTTCATATTGTGGTATATATGTGATCATATTTAGGATCATACAAACTCTCCACGTTGGAGAGTTCAGTTATTATCCCAGTTTCAAACCAGAAGTTACCAGAAAGAACTAGAACCCAACAAATGTTTTATAAATACAGGATGAGAAACTGCGGACGATAAGTTGATTTTTGGAAATCGGTGGAAAAGGACCTAAGTCATACTAAGTGAAAGATAAGAGATTTGAATTGTGAGATATAAGTGAAATTGTTTGTGAATTAATTTAAAGTTGTATTTAAATAATAATAAATAGAGTATTTTAGAAACAGAATAACGTTTTATCATTTCGAACCCTAGCCGAAGTATTACAATATTGTTCTTTATAATGCTAGTTTGGCAGTCATGTCATTCATTCATTATTCCGGCCTGAAGACGACTCCGGCTCCACATACCCCAGCGAACAATAGTATGAACCTCTTCCAGCTTGTCATTTCTCCGAATTGTTATCCACTGCCGCACGTTCATTCACTTTTATTTGTTCTTCTTTCTGGGTCTTCTTCCTCACATAACACAAGTGCAATGCACTGCCTAGTCACCCACTATGTTGTTGTTACTTGATCTTCATGGAATGTGGCGAGGTAGGGACAGCGACCGCATAGTTAAACAAACAAAATACGATACTGCTTGAAGGTGGTCTGAAAAGATTTACATGTTAGCATTTGTTTTTTATCAATTCTACTTAATTAACTTGTCTAATTATTTGATTCCACATAAATTTATATATATATATATATATATATATATCCACATTTATATCTATACAGACATCCATACGTATTGTAATATTTCGGCTAGGGTTCGAAATGATAAAACGTTATTCTGTTTCTAAAAACACTCTATTTATTATTATTTAAATACAACTTTCAATTAATTCACAAACAATTTCACTTCTATTTCACGATTCAAATTTCTTATCTTTCACTTAGTAAGACTTAGGTCCTTTTCCATCGCTTTCCAAAAATCAACTTATCGTCCGCAGTTTCTCATCCTGTATTTATACCACATTTGTCGGGTTCTAGTTCTTTCTCGTAACTTCTGGTGAAATAACTGGGGAAATAACTGAACTCTCCAACGTGGAGAGTTTGTATGATCCTAAAACTATGCAACACTGGATCCTTGATTTAATCACATATATACCACAGTATGTTTACAAATGTGTTATGAGTAATTTTTTTCCCCTAAACTTTTTGTTCAATTTCAGTGTGACCAGTCGCCTTTTTTGTTGGTTTTTGTTATTTTAGTGTGACCATCAACGTGGGCTTAGTTAATTCCACTTTTGTTTTTCAAGTTCAAGTTCTTTCTTGTTTTTTTTCGCTTTTGCGTCTTCGGCTGCGTATGTTTGTCTTGACATTTGCGTGGTGTTTTTTTCGTTTCTTTTAAAGGTTGTTTGCGAACAACTTGGTTTTACTTGGGTTCGTTTTTGTTGTTACCTTTTTTTGAGTTTTTCTGTTTTAGTTCTTTAGAAAATGGCATACGAGATGGGGGCATGCGGCCTTCCTATTGGCACCTTGGACACCATGAGGAAGTCGTTCCGTTCGTATGCTTTAACGCAGAGGACTACAAATTTACATTTGTAGTGGACCGGGATACTGTTCAAAGTAACATAAAACAAATTAGAGATCTTGAAGATTCTTCTGAATAGGGAGAAAGACACTTCTCCAGAACAAGGCTGATTGTACTAGGCGGTGGTGCAGAGAAGGATTTGCACGATGAGGATGAGGTAGGCTTCGAGGACGAAGAGCCTACGTGCTCTAGGCTCGTTTAAACCCGACCATCACAGCCAACGATGGATGAACACCGAAAACAACAAGGGACTCGACAAAAGAGGTTGACTCAACAGTTGCATCAAACAATGGACAGAACACTAGTCCGCCCTGTGAGATCACCGGTGACGCCTGTCGTTGCGGATGAAACCGGTTTATATGCAACCACTGTTCACCACTGTTCACCACTGTTCACAACAGTGAGCTCTTGCCGATTGAAAGGTGGGAAAACCTGGTCAACTGGGACATCGGGTTCGCGGGTGAACTCTGTGGTGACCCGGTTATTTCATTTTTGTAGCGGGTGCAGAAGATTAGCTTAGAACGTGGAGTGACTGAAGCCCAATTTCTTAGGTCAACAATGGAACTCTGGTAACGCCCTTACGTGTTATTAGATTAGGGGATACATTGTTGCGTGCAAATCATGTTACAAAAATCCCCCACTTCCTTCGGTCCTTTTGTCGTATGTTTTACTCCTGTGCCCTCCTGCATTTTTTTGTGTTGTCCCCGCTCTTCGCTTTGCGTCATATTCTGGATGTCAGGGTACAGTTTCCCTCCTCTACCTACCGCTCCAGAGATGACTAGGCGGACGGCCTGGAGACTATTGTGGACGGATTCTTGATGCCATAAGATGTCTGCATCCTAGCAATGGCCGAAAGGCCACCATAAATTATACTGTCTTCACCATTTAACATTTTTAAGAACCCCCAAACCCAAACACAAAATTATTAAGAAATCCCACAATTCACCATGATCGTCACCCCTAATTTCTTTCTGCAAGGAGACTGATAAAGGTTTCCTCCCTACTTGACGGTCACTATTTGAACTCCCCTTTATTGTCCCCCAAAAGTGTCCCGGGTCCGGGGGTGTAATATGGACCGAAGCAGTCACTGAACAGACAAAATGAACATGACAAAACATCGACGGGTGTGATAGGGTGGTCCCGCACTACTTTTGTAAATCAAATATGCTGGAGATCTCTTTTGGATGATTTTATTTATATACATACAACATCGTTATTTAAGCAATTGTTTTAAAGAGCAACCAAGGACCGAACTATGATGATGAGGGAAGTGATCGTATCAAAGAAGCCGATCGACCAAAAGCAACTTATGCTGTAGTACAGACTCAAGCTAACAATAAACTACGATAGTGTACTGAATTATATGCATATGTCATCTGTTGATTATAAGGTGATTTAAGGTGATCATTTAAATCAATCAGGTATGGGGCTATCTCTAAGACTCAAGAATGCCAAAGGCCAGCAAATTGGACCTAATGACCGCATAACATGGCAGAGGGGTCGATTTCCCAGCATCTGCCACGTTTTTACAGTTGCGTGTTTTGCTGAAAATCGTGACAAACGATTTCGTCGATCCGCAAGAGTCGGCTTTGAGAAGCCAATCCACAACTCCGGCAAATGGATTCGAAGCTGTCGTGCGGAGTGATGATGAGCAACCAGTTGCTGTACCCGCTGTTACTAATGTAACCGACGCCGTGGCTGTTTCCGCTGCCGCTGCTGTTCCAACTACCGCTGTCTCAACTGCTGCGAACTTTTATCGCTGCACCAACTACTTCTGCAATGCCAATTACTGCCGTCTAGTACATGTCACAGGAAGAATTGAATGCTGCTGATTACGAACTATCTGCGTTGGAACAACAGCTAACCATACTGAAAAAGAAGCATGAGCTCCTTTTGTTTACACGTCAGCAAGAGCAAATGTCGCCTGAACCCATAACTCGCGCTCCTGTTGGTCATATCGTTCGAGTGGTGCCAAAGTTTAGTGGTATCGTGGTGATGATGCAAATCAATACACCTGTCTGCGTATTTTGTTAGTCAGTGCTGCGGTCGATTGTGCTAATCAAAGTGAAGAACGTGATTACCAAGGCCTAAAAGCGGTTGTAATTAAAGAGTTACATCAATTAGTTAATTACATCGAGGTGATAAATCGACTACGGAAGCGACCATGGAATGTAGACTCCGAATATATGTATAATATAGCCAATTGATTCAACACGAAATTGTTTGCATAATAGTCGATGGTATGAGTTTGCTGCCTGAAGACGCCATTTCGTTGTTAAGTGGAATATCTACGGTCTGGTGACTGGCCAGAATTCATCCACGACCTCAATCGGGACTTGCAAGCAATGGTATCGTCGCTGCTCTGAAGAAAAAAACGAGGCAATAATCAGATACGCTGTTTTTATTGTAGCCAATTAGGACATTATCAGAGCAAATGTCCGTGTGAGGTACGAACACCAGGTTCTTGTGTTAGATTCTTGAAAAATGGGTCATGACCACCGACATTGCCACAACACACCGAAGCTGCTGATACGCCGCATTTTGGTTGCTGTTATTGATGATGCTGACCATACGAGAGAGGCAACTGCTGCTGTTTATGACGTAGATGTTATTGAAGCTGTTAATTATGTAAGTGTTGATTTTTATTTCGAATCCGTCAAACATTGCAAATTTTTCCTCTGTGTTTGATACCGTTAGTCAGGTTAGTTGTATCAAACATCAAACAGTCAACAACTATGTTATTAATAAAATACAAAAAACATCATTCAAAGGTTTGGGTAATCAACCTCTTTCATCCTTAGCCCGAATCGACTGCGTTATAAAATTCAAAAATATGCGAAAATCTGTTTTCAGTCCTTCATCGTCATATAGTGTGATTTTGCGCCTATCTAAGTGCAAGTTCGCTCATGAACGAATTGAGTATCTTGGCTATTCAGTCACTTCGGATGGTATCCGTCCTAACTGTGATTATATCGAAGTTATAAAGATACTGCAATTACCCCGGAACTTAGAGTTGCGCACTGTATTGGGAACGTTTAATTATTTCAGAATATCAATGAGGGACATAGCAAGATGTCCAAACCATTAACTGAACTGATCCGCAAAGGGATAGTTTTCTCCATAGCCACCGCACGCGAAGATGCTATTAATATATTGAAGAATAAGTTGATAAATAGTTCAGTTGATAAATATGCAGCGACAGGGTGATGCAAAGCCTTTTTTGTATTTAGCCAACGAAATGGAGGGAAATGTGATAAGGCTGATTCATGAGAAATTAGGACATTTAGGAGTAGATAAAACTTTCGAAGGTCTTCGTGTCGTAGGTACTATTGGTTCCCTAGTACGAGAAAAAAAGTAAGTAATTTTATTCGAAATTGTATTCCGTGCATTATGTATGCAGCCACAGTCCGGTCGACTGAGCGTACGTTGTCAAGCATTGACAAGAAGCCTGAATTGTTCAACACATTGTATTTAGATCATTTTGGACCACTGCCGTCTATTAATTTAAAATGGAAACATATATTATTGGTTACGGGTGCTTTTAGTGGATTTGATGAAGTCTATGCTGTGACTAGTGCAATATAGGTCCTTGCATGCCTTAAAAAATATTTTGCATATTATATTCGGCCGCGTGGCATTATTTTATAACTTTATAATTTTATGCTTTCAATTTATCCACAGCATAGATCTTATTTGTATCCGATTACATGAAATAAATAAAAAAATAAAATAAAAAAAAATAATTACTAATCAAGGCACTTGTTTTACATGTCTAGAGTTTGCTGCTTTCCTTAAAAGGCATAATATAGAACACGTAAAGATTGCTAGCAAGCAAGCAGAGCGGGTGAATAGGACACCGAAAGCAATGATAGGGGAGCTATGCGAACCAGATAATCATGCCGATTGTTTTCAAATGCTTCCTCGAGTGAAGTTTGCTTGAATAACTCAAAGCGTAGTTCAAGAAAGCACTTCCCTGAGAACTACTATTTGGGGTGGCACAGCGGGGGAAAGACGTTGATGAATTTTCTGAATATTTGGATGGCAAGTTTAGACAGAGGTATGTATGGTATGTGTGCGATCTTTCATGAGGCGATTAAAAAATCACAGGCTTATAAAATAACAGTGTGGCAGAATTTGGTGCAGAAAAAAATAAGGACGGCTCACTGCCGATTGTGTTAAGCACAAGTATGACCACTTACATATTTGAGGCAAGTCTTCGTTTATACTGAACGCGGGGCTTTGTCGGTAAAGCCCTTAAGACGGTAGTGAGACAACAAGTGAGGATAAGCCTCCAATTTCATTCCCATATTTCCCCATCGGGACCTTCGATTTTTCGATCCAGCTCTATGGATACCACTTTATTTCGTGTTAGCAAAAACTTTTGTAAGGGAAATGACAAGAATGACTTTAATAGCTCTGCTTACGGAGACATCGATATTTTGTCGAAGAATACGAAAGTGAGCGGTTGCAATTTCAAACACATTTTGTATGATTCTTCGAACTCGTGATAATCGATAATTATATATGCGAGTATCAATTCCTACAAATGGCACTGAATCTTGTCCACCTAAAATTGACTGAGGTAGTGGAATATTCGCAGATTTTTCCAGTGTGTTCGAAAGAGACCATCTGAAAAAAAAATTACTTATTTGAATGAATTCAATTAAATAATAAGAGAGAACTTTGAAAACACACCGTCATCTGAGTCACGTCCATATGCACCCACTTAAACATATGTGAACTTGTATTCACCATAGGCCATTGCCTATACTAAAATGGTATTAATAGTTTTTTTTTTCAGTTGACGTCGAACTCCTTAGCAGACAAAATTTTCTCTTCGACTGTTCTCTATTCGTTCTTTCGACCGGCGGGTGTTCTACACCTATCTCCCTCACTTCCGTTTTGAATTAATTTTTTCCTTCGCCACCCGTTACAAAAGAAAACAAATTAATCCAGTGCGGTTTCGCTTTTGGAATCAAAAAAACAAAACAACAACAATGCTTTTGTACTCCCAGAATCGAATAACCCCAAATTTATTGTGATAACTTCTACCGATCATGCCGAACCAATCACATCTCTCAGTGTTTTTCTGCTTAAGAAAGCAATTGTTAGCATTAGCACACATATGAGCAAACAACTCAACTACGCGATTGCAGCCTATTAGTGCGTGTTAAATCCAAATAGCGAATCTATTCCTGACAAAAAAGAAACTGTCAAATCTCTGTGATATCTCCGTTAGATTGCCGGACCAATTAAACTCTTCTAAAGGTACAGTTTATGCACCATATTCAATTAACGTCTCATAGGCCGAGATACAAATTTAAAAAAATGCAAGACGGTTCACCACGTGCTACAGGACAAACCTTATTTACATTCGATTTGAAAAAAACCCTGAAAATAACTTGGTTAATTATCGCTAAAGCCATGTTCCGCAGAATAGCCATAGTATCCAAGCGAGAAAACCTCCAAAAGCTTACAGAAAAATTAAACCCCAACTCATCCAGCAAACAAATTTGGTCTGGCATCAAAATCCTTACAGATAATTACACTTCATACACCATTAAAAGCCTAATCATAGAATTTGATAGGCTTTCCAACCCAATAAAAAACTCGGAATACTTTGCTAAGAACTGGTCGAACTACTATAATGACCATAATTTTTTGATCGTCAACCAAAAACATCGAGACCCCAATAAACCGACTTGACTTTGAGACATGATTTACTTCTGTTAAAGGCAAGACACCTGGCTGCGACCGAATCTCTTACCCGATGCTCAAAAATGGCCCCTCAATTTTAAAGGCTCGTATCCTTTAATTGTTCAATAACATTTTCAACCAAGAAATAATTCAACAGCTTTGAAAAATCGCATGCATCATCACAATTCGAAAACCCAGTGCACCTGCAACAGACACCAAAGTCTACAGACCCATATCCCTATTGCCATGTACCGCCAAAATCCTAGAAAAGATAATTTCCAACCGACTGTTCTTGTTCATTGAAAGAAACAACCATGTAAACACCGATCAAGTCGCTTTCAAACATGGGCGAAGCTCTCTAGACTCTTTGATACACATTAGTGAATATGTAACCTCTGCCCTATCTTGTAAGAACCATCTGTCAATGCTACAATTGGATTTCAAAAAGCATTTGACCGCACCGGGTTCCATGTGATATTTAATACATTAATAAAATTTAAATTCGGTCCAAAAATGTATTCATAATTTAAAGCATTCTATCAAACCGAAAATTCAGAGCTAAAGTAAACAACGTATTTCCCAAGGTCCACAACCTATAGGGTATAACGGAATTCCCCAAGGTTCTCCACTCTCAGTATTTCTATTTGTAGTTGCATACAACGGAATAAGTGAAACCATTTCTCTCCCCAAAAATATTAGTCACACTCTTTACGCAGATGACTTAATAATACTATTTAAATGCAACGACTTGAACCACACCAGAGACAATCTTCAAAATTTTCTCTTTAAACCAGTCCGGCTCAATAATCTCCCCAGCTAAGAGAAGACATCTGCACATTTTTAGAAAAACATCTTACTATAATAATTTAGATATTCAAATAACCCACTATTTCCACCGTCCCGAACGCATAAAAAAAATCTAACGGGTCGCGTGTCTCGTCTAATCTCGAGAACTTAACGCACGCGCGGCCTACCGAGTCTTTATTTTTCAATTAAAAAAACGGCTTTTCCCACTACACTACACTGCACCTTTTTCTACACTATACTTAGCTTTTATTCCTTGCGGTTCCTGTGCCCTTTCCTGACACTATTTCCTCGTCCAGACACTCCTGAATGATCCCTTTAATCTCCTTCCTTTCTTCTTATCCTCTTTTCCGTTCCGTTCTCAAAAGAACACTCCGCGATTTTAATCTAAAAAATCTACTTTACTTCTTTATAAAGGAAAATTGCTTTTGCAATTTCCAACAAAAACTTCGCAAACAAAACAAAAAACAATTATTCGCACAAAAAAAAAGCCCTCGGCTTGACCCTCTATATTTGCTGGTCGTCACGAAAGTGACTTCCAGATCTTTTCCATTCCACAAACTCTCGACAGATTCTCACACACATTCTCACACTCAGACACTGAGTCCTCTCCCGCTTCCAGTGATAACTGGGAACTCCACTGAACGAGTTTATGAGAGCTTGTGGATCCTAGCTATGCCTAGCTATTTCCCTAGACTATGAAATTACATGGAAAATTGCGAGAAGCAATGTTCCTCTCATTGCTGATCCCCGGTTAATTTTCCCCCATCGAACTAAACAAAATTGCAAAACATTGGGACGAAAGAGGAAGGTTGTGTGGGTATAATCGTAACCTGATTATACCCCGGTCTAGCCATTCTCTAAACCGCCGCCCCGAACAATGATACTCGTAAGTATATGTGCCTCTGTGCTATATTACCCCGGGTCCCTACTTACTCCGGTAGATCGGCGTTCAGATTCGTGGGGAATGGGGGGACTGACCAATAGCGGGTCATTCCTTAATGTTTTTATGTTCCCACGTTGGAGGCTGTCTCGTAACTTGGCCGTCCGCCTACAGCCTCTGCTGCTCCCTGGGTGCTCCATCGGTGGGGTGGCTGGCTACAAAGGGGTCGTCGTCTCTTCCCCCATCCACCCTGACTTTTACAGCTGGTACGTCGTTGGGATGTGTCTATTATACTGGCCGTCCGCCTGCACACCACCGTCGCTCCTCCATAGCTCCCGCGTTGCGGGTGTAGGTATAAAAGAGATAGTCATCTCTTCCCCCTTAGACATTTCATAGTCAGCATCCACATCGATTACGGGATGTGATGCTTCTTGTCTCCACATCGATGGAAAGATGTGGGATTCCTCAAGCCTTTGTACAACTTGGCTTTCGTTGGGGTGTAAGTCCCGGGGATCGTCCTCCCCCACCCGTCATCATCGTGTTGGGGTGTCTGGCTAGCAAGGACGCAAGGACAGTCCGTCCCCACCCGTCGGCGACTTTCAGATGTCCTGTCTGATGCTGCCCGTTGCGAGTCTCCCGTCTAGCCTACGGGCTCCGACAACGGTGATCTTGGTGGACCTCCTGTCGCACCCTGGGCTCCTGGTTCGTCGTGAGTCTCCCTACCGTCCTTAGGGCTTCACCGACCGAACTACCTCGTCCTCCTCTGAGGACAACCGCCCGTAAACCTATGTGGATTCTTTCCGAGGTCTGTGGTCGGTGGGCCAATGGCTGATGGGACCATGGCTGCCCTCCACCTTCGCCAGAGCTCGGTCTTCCCACTCAAAGAAAAGAGGGAACGTAGGGAGAAGAACCGGGAAGAGGGTAAACCTTGTTGCGGGAAAATTTACCGCAACAACGTAGTAAATTATTATCAAAGATAGACTACGGATTGGCAATTTATGGCAAATGCAGCAATAAACTATTTCAACACCTAAAAACACCGTACCACGCAGCACTCAGAACCAGCCTAAGAGCCTTCAAAACCACACCTTTACGTAACTTATTCGTCGAATTAGGCCTTCCACCCATGGAAGATAGAAGAGACGTTCTTACCGCCCGTCTAGTACCCAAAATTTCCGAATCCCTCAAATCGGCAGTAACCCAAGATGCACGAAAAATCCTAAAACGTAAAAAATCCCAAAATGTCCCTCAACCGCAAATGTTTGTTAATTGTTAATTTCTGTTTGCAAGATTCTTTCATAAACTTTCGATAGAAAAGGTAGTATGGAGATAGGTCTAAATCCAGTGCAATCGATGTTTTTCGGTATTGGGATAATTTTTGCCAATTTCCACTGGTGAAAATCGTATTAAAAGTGTTTGTGGTATAGGGCAAAATTATAGGCAGAATTGCCTTGATAAACACTGGATGAATACCATCCACACCGACCGCATTCGATTTTACAGAAATTACAGCCTCAACTACGTCAAGATTATTAACTCCCGAAAATTCAAACAAGTTTTCCGGTGCTGAAAACTGAAGGGGATGAACATTGTTTTCATTCATAGGTTCGTTTGAGTCTTGAGGTAAGGTTGTGGAGCTTGGAAAAACTGACACTGGAGATGAAAAAAAAAAATACTATTTAGGGCATTGCCATCGACATAACCACAATCCTTAGACATTGATTTACCGATGCCTAAGTTTCGAAGATTTTTCCATAGTTCACGTTTCAATGTTTCTAAAATCTCTGTACTCGAAAGAAGAAGGCGTGGGATAAGTTGTTTTAAAATCGTGGATAAGAAATATTAAGTCATTCCTTGAAAAGGCTGGGGCAGACAGTTGATCATAAAATAATATACTGTTGCTATCGTTTACAAAAATAACATCTAATAAAGTGCTAGAAACAGACGAAAAATTAGTTGGAACGGTAAAGTTGACAGGGTGGAGACCAAAAGATTTCATACTATCGCTTAAATGATTCTCAGTTAAAAGATTGCTATTTAAATCTCCACAGATAATAATATTCGGGGATCTAGTAGAAATATCTTCCAAGGCAGCATAAAAAGATGTTAAATCTATGTACTTATTGGGTCTGTACACAGTGCCGATAAGAAGACTTTTACCACCACAAACTATTTTAACAAAAACATAATCAATTGAGGAACCAGGAGGTGAAAACCTCCTTTTTTGCAAAATAAACCCTGTTTGACATAAATGGCAACACCTCCACCCACACGATCACATCTCTCCGAACGGAAAACATGGTAGCCACTTAATTTAATACGCATATCGTCATCACTGGCCGTTGAGGGAAACCAGGTTTCGGACTCACAAGTTACATCTATTTTTGATTGAACAAATATATCGCTAAATTGATCAATTTTCGGCAGCAAACTTTGTGCATTGATGTGGCATATCTTCATGCCTTCTTTTTGCGAGCAGAAAACTTCGAGCATTGTTCGTATTTCGCCGCGACGTATGGAATTCAAATTTTGATCATTTTGATCTATTTCGCCTTAGAAAATTGGAGCGAAGAATAAGCGACATGCGAAGAGAGCGTACATTTTTTTCTTTTACTATTGCTTACATATGACACTAATGGCAAAGATGATAAATTAAAATAAACAAACAAGAAAAAAGAAACAATAATAAATAAAAAAAAAAGAGAAAAAATATATTATATGTCGTTTGTAGTTTGTGTTGCATTGTTTGGACATCTTGCAGGGATTCGTTATTCTGTATAAGTGCAGCTCTCCCATTTGTGTTCTCTTTTACAAATACAGAACCAGAGCGGGTGAAAACAGAAAGAATATGCTGAGGATCGCGCTGCTTTAAGATGATGACACGCTGAAGAAGAGATCGATTTCTCAGTGTTAAGCTTTCGTGTATGTATATGAAACTCCCTCTGCTATTGTCCGAACGGAAACCAACATCTTGTAGGCATAGCTTCCTTTTCGTTGATTTGCGGTAATCGGCTAGTGATTTGAGAACTTTATTTCTGTCATTTGAAAAGTTGAATTTCAGAATTATTGGAGCGTCATTGACTGTTCTTCTCTTCCTATTTTGACCTCGAGATCGAAAAACAGCTTTCATAACTGGAGTGGTGCAGTTGATTGTCGTGCATATCTTCTCAAATATTGCCTCCACATTTTCGCCAGGTAATTGTGGTATACCAAAGAGAACAGCATCGGGGGCGAACTCTTTCCTTTCGTTGTCATCGCATTTCCGTTGCAGTTCCGCTACTTCTTTTTTAAGCGCATTGGAGATCACAGAGCGAATCGTCGCCTGCCTTCACATGACATTCAATTTTGTGTTCTATGAGAGCAATACGATTTGAAAGGTCATTACGGGGATCACTCATTTCGTTTGTAAGGCGGGTCACAATTTCATCAGAGAGCTTATTTAATTGTTTTTCAAAATCGGATGTGGGGATTGATGTAGTGCTGAGACCCGACCTGGTGCTAACTCTTGAAGTAACCGGAGCGATGGTTTGCTTAGGTGATGACTCTTTGGGCTTTGTTCCTCCTGCCATAATATATGTAATGTGCTTTGTTTAAGAGAACCAGAAAAAAAAAGACACTGTTCAAGTATATAGGTGTAGCACACTTATGTGATATTAAATCAGTGCTTTGTTGAATTTTGTAGAATTTCGTAATATTCGCGATGGGCAGAATGGGCAATTATCAATATCAGTGTTGAAATATGAAATCCCAAGCTTAGTTTACTGGGCACTATATTCACGTATACAAGTTTTAATCACTGGATTTGCCGCACAAGATTAGAAAACACGTCTATTCACTTTTAAACATTTTTAACTTTGTTGTTAACTAATACATGTATATAATATGTATCAGACCACAGTTCTGATCTAACATTTTATTATTTAGTGATATAAAACTGTGCTAAGGGACGAGAATTGATCAAATAAAAATAATGATCAATCAAAGAATATTTTTTTAATTCTTTTTGTTCTTTTTTTTAATACGTAAGTACACTTGATTTTGTTGGTAAGCGTTCTTACTAATTATAAAGCTTATTTTATTTATTAATTTTTTGATATACTTTTAAATATAAAATTGATATTTAAGATGGCAGCTCCCAGACGCCGAGTTCTATATATATATATCTGCCGTCCACCTCACGTCGAATGCCAAGAAGAATATGCCAGGAAAGCGAATTTTAATTTAGAGTCATCTGAATTGCTAAGAAGCACTGTCGATCCGCGGGTCATCCATGTGCCAAGCCTCCAAACTACTTCTTCTGCATTTTAGACTGAACATACTTCACGTCTTGAACGACCGTATGCTATTCAATTATTGGTAATGGGCACAGTCTGGCAATGGCTCTTCTTACTATTCCCTTAGAGGTATTGACAGTGGCAACTCGAGCGATTCCATCGGTTCCTTGATGTAATGCAAGCAATGGACACATTCGCTATTTTAGAGGGGGAACATCATAATCCATAAGAAGCACCACATCACCGATTTCATTTTTTTATTTTTCATTTCATTTATATATTTATTCACTTTACAATTGCCAAATTAGATAAAAATACAGAATGCAAGATCTTAATCAAAACAAATTCAGAAGTAATCAATTGAAAAATGAAAAGATACATTCTGTAGTTAACTAAAATTAGTGTCGAATGCATCAATTATAAGACTGTAATTAAAAAATACAAAACATAATAAATTGTGTGAGGAGAGGAACGAAACAAATGTTAAGATTTATCGATTATTAAACAATTTCATTTAATCATTCAACAAAATTAGACTATGCGACTAATTAAATGGTTTATTTCATGTAGCTCGAAGTGAAATAGCCATTCCTTAACTTTCCTATTTCGAACGACAAGATTTCTGCTTTGCCTTATTTCAAGTGGCAATACTTTATATAGTGTTGGAGCAACAGAGGAGTAAAAGTTCAAAAAGTGATGCGTATTGAAAGATGAATGAAAGCAATATGGTTATTGCTACTGCGCAGTGACTGATGGGTTGGATTTCTGTCAATGGAGTAACCACTCCTAACGAAAAAAATCCTTAACACTTTGTAAAAGTAAAGATGCTTGAGTGGTAGCATTTTAGAGTTTACAAAAAGCAAATAACTACTTTCTCGGCGATTCTTACTCCAGATTATTTTAACTATATGTTTTTGCACAGTGAGTAATGTATGGACTTTATTTTTATGAGTTCCCCCCCAACAGATTAAGCCGTACTGCAACTTTGATTGTACTAGTCCATAGTATATTGTTTCCATCAGTTTTTTTTGAACAAAATTGCCTCAAATGGTACATTAACTTCGTAGTTTTTAACAAGTAAGATCTTAGACTGGCAATATGATTACTCCAATTCAGTTTGCTATCAATTTCCAGACCCAGATATTTAAAAACTGTAGTGAACAAGTTAAATCCTTATTAAATAAGGTAGAAGATGATGTCGCTTTGCATGTAACAGGGCTAAATAATAAATGCTTACAACTTGCACTATGAAAAATCATAGGTGGGTAATCAACAATGTTAGAAGACAACTTGAAGAACACTATTTTAGTTTTATCACCGATTACCAATTTATGTAAACAAAACCAATGTCTCAGCTTCTCTAAGTCATAGCTAATGTTAGCAATTAAATCTAATGCAGAACTATCAGAATAAGAACAAGCTATATCATCAGCAAATCCTATTTGTTTACCTTTGATATCGAGGTTAAAAATTAAATTGATATAGATCAAGAAAAGGATTGGACCCAGTACTCAGCCTTGTGGAACACCAATTTTAATATCCAATGATAGGCTAAAACTATCATTAACTTTACAACTTGTTTACTGTTGTTCAAATAGGAAAGAAACCATTTAAGCATAAAACCTCTTATGCCCGCTTTTTCTAACTTTTGTGTTAATATCATATGGTCGACAGTATCAAACGCCTTATTAATGTATATAAAAACAGCAGCCGTGTATTTTTTTTATTGTTCAGGCTTTTGTAGTTAAAGCAGCAAAACTCTAAGAGGGCATCCTCTGTTGACTTCCCAGCTCTAAACCCAAACCGATTATTACTAAAGAAAGAAGATGAATCTAGGAAAGTCATTATTCTATTTTTCACTGCTTTCTCAAAGATTTTAGAAAATACTGGAAGAAGAGAGATTAGCCTATAGTTATTTACGAGTAGATTTTTACTATCACCTTACTTTAAAATAGGTATTACTTCTGCAGTTTTTAAGGCATCCGGAAAAATACCACTGTAGATACTTTTATTAAAAATATCCGTTAACACATCAACAATATTTAGTGAGACCTTCTTAATAAAATTGCTAGACCAACTATCTCTCGTGGACGGATTAGATTTTTTTAAAGAGTTGATAATCCTAAATAATTCTAAAGAAGAAATCGGGTCATAAAAAAAACTATTGGCTTGACTCCATTCATTGCTAAAGCAATCTTCTCCACAATGATTCGACGATTCAGAGAAACCAGCACTAGAAAGAGTCTTGTGAGCCACACTTGTAAAATATTTGTTAAAAACATTACATATTTCACTAGGATTAACTATATTATGTCCCTGATAAGATACACAATTGAGTTCATTTAAAGCGGGTTGTTTTTTATATTTATAAGTTCGTTAATAATTGTCCGTTCTTTCCTTAAATTGTCTCTAGCTAGATGTAGTTTATTGGTGTAATAATTGTCTTTGTTCACAATAACTTCCTTTGCAACTTCCTTGCACACTCTATTATAGAGAAGTCTAAGACTGATATTATTCGGTTTCTTTTTGCATTTAATATATAATTTATTCTTCTTTGTAATCTTCTCTAATAAAGTTGTAGACATCCATGGCTTAATTTTTTTAACTTTACATTGTCTATGGGTTTCAGTAAGACATTCACTAACATGAGCTTTTAAGATATTAGCAAAGATGTTAAAAGCATTAGAGGGATTACTTTCATGGTACACATCGGTCCAACTTTCGTGTAGTAGAAGATGGTTAAGACGTTTGTAGTTCAAGTCTTTAACTTTCTCAAACAGTACAGACATATCAATTTGTTTCATATGGGCGCATAGAAAAATTAAACCAAGCATACAATGATCGGTGATCTTAAAATCTGAAATGGAGCTGGTGATAGTGAGTTTAGAGCTTAGATCAAGTCTACCAAAAATATGATCAATACAGGTTTGTGTTGAAGGAGTTAATCTAGTACGTTCTCTAAAACACGTTTCCAAACCATTTGCCGCTAAGACAGATAAATAATTTAAAACAATAGCAGAATCAGATAAAATATCTAAATTTATATCACCAAGGATAAATAAATTCTTTGACTTTTCGTCAGACAACAGAGTAGTCAATTCTTCAACAAAAACATTTTTACTTTTATCATGTATCCTGTAGAAGCACATACAAATAAACTTTCTAGACTCAATTTTGCACGAAACTTTAACCATATCAGCACTTTTCAAGTTATTGCAGCAACACTCATACTCCAACTTATCACTTATAAAGACAGCCACACCACATGCAGCATAAGTACGAGTATTGTTACATGTAGGATGAAATTTATAAACAGGTACACTAAAAAGATTAGCTTCAGTATCAAAAATTCATATTTCCGATAGAAAAATTAAATCAGGCTTATTCACAAACGATTCTAAATGAGTCAGAAACAAATCAAAATTTGTACGCATACTTCTAATATTTTGATGAATGACAAAAAATGTTTTCTTTGGAATTACTGAATGATAAACACTTCTGAAAATCTCTTTATCAAAACTACAAAATTCATTACATTCTTTGAAATAACTATCCAGATTTTGAATAAAATTTGAATTAATAAAAGGCATTATTAGTTAAAAAAGAATAACAAGAAACTAAATTAAATTGACCAAGTTTTCAATATCTTCAAAAGAACTTAATTTAAAAGGTTTATCACCTTCTTGTTTTTCAAAAAAAAAATCACTCCCCTATTTACCCCCATGAACGAAAAATTATTTTCATTTTTAAATGTTTTAGCTCTATTATATTCTGCATTATAATAATTAGTTAAACTCTCATTAATATAGATTGTACTATTATCAGATTTAAACCCTAAAATACTTGCGCTTAACTTATTTTTCTTTTTCTTTTATAAAACGATTTGTTTAACTTCATAGTTTTTAAATTTGACGCGTAAAATCCTCACAGTTTTTGCCCGTGTAGAAGGGTTAGAGTTGAGCTTACGTGCGATGTTCTTGACATAACAAAGTTTTATGTCATCGGTCTTCAAGTTTTCATCGATTCCCTTTTTCAATAAATTGACAGCTACGTCCAAAGCATTACTGTTGTCAACATTAGGAACCCCAATAATGTCAACATATTTTCGCAATGTTTTTTGTTGCAGGAAGTTCACAGTACTTTTAAGTTTGTTTTTATGTTTACACAATATTTTGTTTTCGTCTTGCAGGCAGTCAATTTGTCTTAAAGCATTAGAGTTAACTTCTTTTAGTGCAGCAATTTCATTATATAGAATGCCAAGTGTGATAGGAGTTGGTGACATAATATTATTATCAGCAGACCGAGGCGACACTAAGTTAGAGGGAGACAGATGCACTTCTTCGACGGGTGACTGGACATTTACTTTATTATGCACTTGTTTAACTTTCTGAGGAGCGGGTGGTGGTGAGCGTAAAGAATGACGCCTTTGTTTGTCACACGACACACAAAGATAAGGAATGCTGTTCTTTTTCATGTATTCACCATCACTTTGCTGAAGATTTACACAGTTCAAGTGGTAGTAAACCTTACACAGTGAACACTGAATTTTGGCACCAATTCGGTCAAATCTTTGACCACACTTGCAAGGCATTTTATAAGCAAAAGCAAGAAAAGACAGTATTTGTTTTATTTTATATTAATGTAAAATGCAATATTAAAAACAAGGGCCAGTTATTTCTGCTGGATAAAACAATTCGAATATAGAGAAGCTTTAGAAGTGGGAGCAAAATTTTAACACTTGTTAACCGCACTACACCATACTTGAATTTGGGCGTCCTTACGCCATTTGTTACGCTGCTCTAGGCAATGCGGAAACTCATCTTTCCATCTCTTCCAGAATTGTTGCATAGTCCATTGTACTCTCCGCCATCTACTAAGGTGAGCAAGGTTTTATACTCAAGGTCAGTCTCTGCGATCATCTGTAAATGACTACCCACTAAAAAATACCCAGGTGTTAATGGCTGGAAATCGGAAGTGTCTTCGGAGAGGGAAGAAATTAGACGGGCATTAAGGATTGCTTCAATTTGGATAATAATTGTCGAAAGTTCTTCATAAGTAAACGATGCATTATGTGAAAGCCGTTTCATGAGTTGCTTAGCCATCCTTACCGCTGACTCCCATATTCCCTTCCTCACTTAGATACCTTGTAATGCCATCCTCCGATTAGAGTTTTGAGTACAGCTCTTGTATTTTGTTTTTAGCGCTACACATAGTTTATCCTTAGAGTGCAATCGATTTAATCCATTGTGCTTGAATCTCAAGATAAAACTAACGATTCTCAATAGCCTCATGTAGTTGTGTTTTATATTTTCTACGATATCGAGTACTTTTATGGCCACACCCACTATTTTTTGCTGTTTCCGCTCCAAAGATCATCAGGGAACTTACTCTCGCATGCCCATATAGGCCAATTTTCTTCCCCATTTAGTAAGCCCGAGGGGCCAAAAAATGGTCAAGACTTGTCAGCTCTTCTCTGAAATATCTCCAGTAATGGTGTATTTCTTGCTGTAATGTCTCGTCCTAAGCCAGTTTGCGCATCCATAGCAGCTGCATGAAAATTATCGCCGTACCTACTACGCATTTGATTAAGCCTAAAGCAGCAGGGCTAAATCCGACAGAATTGACCTCTTTGCTCCTACAGCCAAAGGAGACTCCCATATCAATCCAAGAGTCTTAATGTCGTCATCATGTTTGACTTGAAAGAATTGCTCTCTATCACTAGCTGGTATATCGTTGATTATGCCCTCGTCAAACACAACTTTTAATTTCGCTGTGGGCTGCCTGGCTTCATAATACAGCGACGCAGCAAGAAAAAATATGATTTCAATTCTTTAACGTTATCAGTCAATCGCATGTGGTTAAGTCTTTCGTAATCACGCACAAATTGAATATAGTCCTTGGCCATGCTATGATATCGTCAGTTGTTAAAGTGAATATAATTTGCTTTAAATAGTTTTTCACATAGCCCTTTGTCTTGCTCGTCTACAGTGATATCACTCATTGTGTGTGTGCCTATATTATTATTTTCGGCATTGAATGATCGCAGTATTCTTTCCAAGTTTTCATTTTCTGCTACGCACAAATTACTCAAAGCATTGTTCTTGTCTGAGTGACCCGTTACAACTCCTGATACGATCCACCCAAAAACTGTATTCTGCAATGAAGGAAGTGTGTCGCCATGTCATATCTGACCTACTGAGAGAATGGATAAGAAATGACTTGCACCTAGCAAGGGGTCAATGTGCCTTGGTTTTTGGAAAAGTGGATCAGCGAGGTTTATGTTGGCTGGGATAGCCAACTTCGAAATTTCGATGTATGTTTCTGGTAGCTGCTGGAATATTCTTTTTATCACATTAGCCTCTACGGCGTATGTAATGTCTTTGAAACGAGATTTTAAAACAACGTCAGTTTTATTTTGCAAGACGTGCTGATTGTTCCTATTCCACTAATGGAAGTGGATGTGTTAAGCAATGAAACAATTTTTTTTCTCAATCACTACAATTTCAAATTTTATTGCTAACAAACAATTACTTGGACGACTGGTTCGATATAAAAGGCGCGATTTTTATTTGGTGGCTGCTAGAACAAAAGTGAATAATGCATTTTTTCAAATGATGCAGCAAACTGGAAAATAGTGATTAGCCATCAAAAGATAGAAAAAACCGGTATTTTAACTTTGAGTAATTATGCTCCCTGGAGAAAGCACCAGCGAGAAAAGCGTATGAGAAATTTAAGACACGAGCAAATCGAACCTAATCGTATTGTACAATTATTTTGATTGATTCTATGAATTCATTTTAGAACAATTTATAACAAATTACATTATTTGAATTGAATACAATTTACGTTTTGTAACATGCCGCCCCCACTGAAGGAATTCAGGAAGTTGGCAAGATAGCTAATTTAACAATCGGGCGTTTAAATTTTCCATTTGAAGTACGAAGAGTAACTACTCTGACGTGACCGTCCTTTCCTGGATGAACTTCTTCGACTCGGCCTAAGGACCATTGGGAGAGCGGTAAGTTAGGCTCCTTTATCACCACTAAATCTCCCACTTGACGTTCTCTTCTGGTGCCTCTCCACTTAGGACGTTGTTGCAGCGACGTCAAAAAGTCGTTTCGCCATCGTCGCCAAAATCCTTGTAGCATGTTTTAAAGAAATTCCCAGCGATTTAAACTATTAGCAGCGACACCCAAGTGATTAGGCTCTGAAACAGCTGTATATGGTCGACCTTTCAAAAAATGAGAAGGCGTTAGTGGATTCAGATCAGAGTCGGAAATTGCACATAAAGGCCTAAAGTTCAAGAGAGCTTCGATCTGGGCTAACAAAGTAGACATTTCCTCGAAAGTAAGAATGTTATTTCCTATTACACGACGAAGATGTTGTTTTACCAATTTAACCCCCGCTTCCCAAAGCCCACCAAAATGAGGGCTGTGCGGGGGGATAAATTCCCATTTGATGCCTTTGGCAGCCAATTTTTCTGATACTTCTTCATTGTACCCCCTGGAATAAACTAATTTTGACATTTCCGATAGTAAGCGAGCTGCTCCCTTGAAGTTGGTGCCATTATCCGAATGAATGACACTGCATTTACCCCGTAAATCTCTTCAAGGCGGCCAAAAATGCATCCGTTGTTAAGTCCGAAACCATTTCGAGGTGAAGTGCTTTAGTCGTCATGCAAACGAATAGGGCAATGTACTCCTTAACCAATTTTGGCTTTCTTCCCTTTGATAAGCGAATTGTTATTGGGCCAGCGTAATCACATCCGGTATGAGCAGAGGCGAAAGATGGTTCAACGCGAGAAGATGGCAAATTTTCATAATTTGAGACGACGTATGTTGGCGTTGTCGAAAACATGTGACGCAATCACGTACAATTTTTCGGATTAAATTTCTGCTTCCAATTATCCAATATTCTTGACGAATTAAATTAAAGAGCCCAGAGACACCTATGTGCAGGTACATTTTGTGTGCATCCAATAAAATAAGATGGGTAAGTCGATGACGCTTAGACAATATGATAGGATGTTTAATAGCATAGGGAACATCCTTAGTGTCCATCTTCATCAATAAAAGGAGACAACGAAAATAATTTGGAACACTTTTGTACATGTTAAGCACTCCTTAACGAGTGGATTTCTGTTTGAAATTCAGATTGAAACCAAAGCAAGCACAACTGCTTAGCTCGACGAAATTCAGAAAAGGAAATAAGACCAGAAGAACGATCCCTCCTGGGAATTCGGGAGTTTCGAACAAACCGAAGAACATAGCTTAAAATTCTTACTATACTTTGCCATGAAGAGATCTTATTAAGTAATAGGTCAAAAAGGTGTTCAGCCGAACACAAATTATGCACTACTATAAATATTTTCCTCTCCTAAGGTGGATTATCACTTAAATATGCTGGAGTTGATGGCCATTGGTGAAAATCCTGATAAAGCCAATGTGGACCTTTCCATCATAAGTCTAGCTGCAACAGTTTCTTTGGCTCGATCCCCCTAGAAGCACAATCAGCTGGATTTTCTTCGGAAGGAACATAGCTCCAAGAAAATCTAGGTAGTGAAGCTAATATCTCCGAAGTGCGATTTGCTACGAAGGTGTTCCATCACCGCGGGGTAGAGGACAGCCAAGATAAAATGATTAGCGAGTCCGAAAATGCCGATAACCGAGTGGGACTAACATCCAACGAAGATCTAATCAATTCCATTAAACAACATAAAAGAAGTGCCCCACAAAGTTCAAGACGAGGGATTGAAAGCTGTTTTACTGGAGCTACGCGGGTTTTAGCAGCAACTAACTGAACCTCCACTTCATCATTCATAACACTTCGGGAGTAAACCACTGCAGAATATGCCTTTTCTGAGGCGTCAGAGAATCCTATTAGTTCAAAGCAGTTAGAATTATTGGTAAATCTTCTCGAAATTCTAAGGGTTTCAAAGCAGAATAATTCCTTTCGATATGACTTCCATTTCTCTTCCACGTTATTCGGAAGTGGATCGTCCCAACCAATTTTAGTTTCGTACATCCACAGCTCCTGAGACAGTATCTTAAATAAAATAGTGGAAGGGGCTAGGAAGCCTAGGGGATCAAAAACTTGGGCAACCTCCGACAGCAGTTTTCGTTTTGTAGGCAACAATTCAGTTGATAGGACGATTTTGTAGGTGAAGATATCTCGTTGCGGATTCCATACTAAACCTATAACCTTTGTCCACTGTGGTGCGTTCTCTAAATCCAAAGAAACGTTCTCATCGCAATCTACCTGGCTTAATATCGACCAACAATTCGAACTCCATTTGCTCAATTCCAACCCTCCACACGACAGCATTTCTATAAGTTCCTTTTTAAGTTGTAAAGTCTCGGAGACCGAATCTGAGCCTGTCATAATGTTATCGACATACATATCATGCAAAATTGCATGAGAAGCAACTGAAAACTGATGTTTATAGTCGTATGCTAACTGGCGAAGTACTCTCATAGACAGGAAAGGAGCAGGGGATGTTCCGAATGTTACGGTAGTTAAACGATAATGCGAGATTGGGTCAGATGAAGATTTCCTCCAAACAATCCGCTGGAAATCCCTATGTTTTGGATGAACCCAAATTTGCCGGAACATCTTAACGATGTCAGCACAGAATACATATTTATGAACACGAAACCGAAGGCATACATTTACTAAATTTCTTTGTAGAGGAGGTCCTACATGTAGCATTTCGTTAAGACTATTTCCGTTCGTATCCCTATGAGAACCTTCAAATACAACGCGAGGTTTGTTAGTAACAACGGCGTGATGTGGCAAGTAAAAAACGCTTCCGGACGTGGGTTCGATTTCGTCTTCTGAAATAAGCTCCATGTGTTCAAGGTCATGATAGGTTTGCATAAACTTACAATATTTCGACTTAAGTTCTTGGTTACGAGAAAGATGACGCTCCATTGCAAATAATCTAGACAAGGCACCAGAAACCGTATTGCTGAATGAGACTCTATCATGACGAAATGGCAACTCCACCATGTATATATTGTCTGGGGTACGAGTTATTGTTTTCGAAAAATGAGCATCAACTTCGCCTTCATCGCTTAACGGCGAAAAGTTTCCATCAGAACGATGTGCATTTTTGAGAATACTCCAAGACTTATCTGAACCTAGCAATACATCAATGGGTCCTGGAATATTGTAACTTGAATCAGCCAGATGTAAGTCGTTGATTAAATGGAAGTCGTCACTATCAAAAGGTAATGATGGGGCTTGTGAGGTGATTTTGTTTTAAATATATGCCTTAACTTCAAGAGAATTCGAATCAAATCGAGAATTTCATAATAAGGTAACAGGTCCTTTCGTAACACCAGCTTCCACCGACGAAATCCCTGATACTGGTAACCGCGCATGGCAACGACGAAGACCGAAGCGTTTTACCAAACTTTCAGTGACGAATGAAACCTGTTATTAAGTGTCAATGAGGACTCGACATGAATGTTTATCTGCCACAACATCTAAAACCTCTACAACTATAGTTGGTAAAATTCCCGATGGATGTAAATCATTTCGAATATGATTACTCACGATCTGTTGAGGATACGTTACCGACGACGACGAGGAGGGTTCACAAACCGACGCCATTTCATAACTTGCGGTTTTATTCGAGCGATTGTTATCTAAATGAACTAAACTATGGTGTCGAGTGTTACAAAACGAACAACGAGCCTTCACTCGACAACGGGCTGACGAATGTTTAGTTCCGAGACAATTATAACATAAAATTCTGACGAGAGTCAATGGACATGGACTGAAACTCCGCGCACTGTGATAAAAAATGTTCACCCTTGCATTTAGGACACATTGAGTTCACGACCGTTAGACTTTTAACATTTAAGGCTACACGAGAGTTTTTGTTTGAGCGAATCTTCGACACAGATGCTTCCAACGCGTCGGATCTAGTATCTAAAAAGTCTATCAGATCTTGTATAGTGGACGTTTCCGGGGTTTTGCACTTTAGAGCCCATGCCTTGCGAGTATCGATGTCTGTTTTACCGAGTAACAAATATACTAGCCATGGATCTCTAATTTCTGTTTTGGAGCTGCTAAACCGCGAATAATTTCATCAGCATTGTCTACTAACTTCCGCAAATGGGCACTGTCGGACGAAACTACACTGGGCAATTTTAAAAAACTTTCAATATAAGCGTTAATTATATACAAGGGTTTATTATACCGATTTTCTAATTTTTCCCACGCTTGTTCATAATTTGAGTCCGAAACCGTTAAGTGACTGAGCAATCTCGCCGCCTCATCACGCAAAAAAGATTTTAGGTACCAAAATTTCTGCGAACCGGATAAATTTTCGTGACAGCCCATCGTCTGAAGAAACATATCCCGAAAACCAGGCCACTGACGATAATCCCCAGAAAATGGTTCTAACTTAATGGGAGGCAATTCGATATCGTTAATATGCTTAAAGGTAACTTTAGCGGCAGCTGACCTTTCCAATCGTTCGATTAAAGCATTTTGTGTATTGATTAGAAGACTCATCGAACTCACCGAAGCTTCCTCACGGTCAGGAAGCGCATCCTTAATAGCCTTAGCCAAAAGACATTTGGCGGCTATATATTTAGTTTCCACAATCTCGAAATCTGCTTCCGGATCGCCGTACCCTTCTTCATCATAAAAAGCGAAAAAATCTTTTTGACTTGAACAAAATTCTTGCCACGAGGTTTCCAAACGTTCCAACCGAACTTATAAGACCGCATGGTCTGTGTCTACCGGAATGTCTTGCACAAAATTATACACACGTATTATGGCACCCTTTAGATGACCGCGTGTTTGTTTTAGAACTTCCATTTTTCAACTGCAAAAAAATAAAACGAAATCCGCGATAGAAGGACCAATTTGTTAAGCAATGAAACAATTTTTTTTCTCAATCATTACAACTTCAAATTTTATTGCTAACAAACAATTGCGAGTACTTGGACGACTGGTTCGATTTAAAAGGCGCGATGTTTATTTGGTGGCTGCTAGAACAAAAGTGAACAATGCATTTTTTCAAATGATGCAGAAAACTGGAAAATAGTGATTAGCTATCAAAACACAGAAAAAACCGGTATTTTAACTTAATACCGGGAGGAATTCTGCTCCCTGGAGAGAGCACCAGCGAGAAAAGCGTATGAGAAATTGAAGACACGAGCAAATCGAACATAATCGTATTGTACAATTATTTTGATTGATTCTATGAATTCATTTTAGAACAATTTATAACAAATTACATTATTTGAATTGAATACAGTTTACATTTTGTAACAGGATGTCTTATGTCGATTCACACCTAGTATATGAGCAAGGTGCTCAGTAATTAAGTTGAGTTACGAACCTGAATCTTACAGAATTCGGCATGGAGTAGGAGTGTTGTGTTTGTCTAACATACTCGTATGTACCACGGCGGTGGCAAGAATGAATATTTTGGTTCTAGTATTTTGTTGCAAGTTATTGTTGGTGTTTGTCATTTGCAAGATCTTGCTGTTGTGACTTTCTTCGCCATCGAACGGAATGTAGCTGGATTAGAGGTTGTGGCGTTTGCATGCACCTTATGGCTGGGATACAGGATAGTGTGATGTACACCATTGTAATTGCGGCAAAGGGAGGCCAGAGCAGTGGTCGAGTTTATGGCCAGATCTAAGGCAATGAGTGCATAGTTTATGTTTGTCTACGACAAGGGTTTTTCCGTAAGGGGTAGATTAATGAATTTATAACACCTACTTACTCGTAAAGTGTGGGCAGTATACCTGCAAAAAATACAAATATTTCGACCTCTATCGCCGGCCCAAGTTATTGTTTGTGCTTTATGGGAGGTTTTTTTTCATGAAGTTTGGGGGTTGTACAGTAGTTGGTGTAGATACGCATTTTAATACCTGGCAACGCTTGTCGCTGAATCTTGAGAATTCTGCAAGGGTTGGTAGCCTTTCAGTAGGGTAACTTATTGCCATTTGTCACGTGTAGTTCTATCCAGTTTGGATGACAGCAGATGGACTATGACATCATCCCAACTGACGACCGAACGCACAAGTGAGGACAGAGCACGTAGGTGACTGTTGACGCTGTCAACTTATTCTCGGAGCGACGCAACAGTTGACTTTTGACGATTTAATGTACTGAAGCTTGCAGGTCTTTGACAGGGACGTGTTGGAGTGGATGAGGGAATTGAAGGATTTGTAGGAGTCCAAAAAGAGCCAATTTAAATTTGGGTAGTTTAATTGGATGTGGGGTGCTGTTTCGTAAGGATACAACCTCTTCCTTAATAGGGTTCAGTTTCCGTATAGCTTCTGTCAGCACGAGGCGGACACTAAAATAAACATCTTCGAATTGTGCTTGGTCATCTTTTCCATCGCTTGTAGCATCGGTCTCAAATTCCTCAACTTTTGTTTGGACCTCTTCAAAGGAGTCGCATGCGACATCAAATGCAGAAATTCGGAGCTCCAAGTGGGAAAGCGTCACCCCGCATCGATGGATTCTACAAAGGCGAGACTTTAATGCTTCTATTTTCTTTATATCCCTTTCCCCTTGGCATTTTGCGCGTTTTACGGCACTTACAACTTTTTTGTATGCTTATGTATTTTGTATGTATCACGAGATCAAGTTGTTTTTCAAATCGCTACCTAAGGGGAGATACAAGCACGAGACTCCTTGGGAGGTAGGTATTTTCATTTTTGTGCTCTTTAGAACTTAGGTATCACCTTATCTTTTGTATCTGACTCGGGGTATCCCCTTCTGCCATGGCTTCTGACACTTTTTCGATCAGTATTAGCGAATTCGCAGGAAAGCAGGTTCAACCAGTACCACTGCAAAGAAAGGAATATAGTAAAGAGGACAATAGGAGTTCTTAAAAAATGGGTTTCGATGTTTACTATCGTCAAGAACACTCCATTACGAACCTAAGAAAGCATCACATATCATAAATGTTTGTTGCGTTTTACATAACATTTGTATATACTTTAAGGCGTTTTTGGAAGAACCGAACGAAGTGTCAAATGATTCAGCAAGTCTTTCCGAAGAACAAAATGAAGATCAGTATTCAAATGAAGCAGTCGAAATTACAAACGAAAAAATGAGAACGTTTTAATTAATTGTTTATTTAAACTTAATCCAATCCAATATAATTTGTATTCATAAAGGAAAAGAAGGGGTAGAGACAAACATTTAACTTATCGTTTTGTTATACTTTTCTCTTTCTAGCCCGAGAAATTTTTTTTTGCACTATAAGCTTTTCTCCTGCTATGCTCTTCATTTCATTCTAGTGTTTTAATTTTAAATTCTCTGATTCCCTTTCGCCTCTTCCCTCGACGTGTTTTAAAGGCCTTTGTTTTGAGTGCGCAGTTTTTCAACCCTCTAAAACAGTTGCCAGATGCTTACCTGATTGGGCTTGAATGCTCATTTTCTGGATGCGAAGTTCCTGCTGTTTTGTTCGTGGAACAACTTCCACCGGATACGTTCTTCGGCTTCCGGCAACATTTCTGTTGGATTGATGTCTTAGTACGTCGATTTTAGGCAACATTGAGAACTTCCTGCTCGTTAAAGGGCTGCAACTGCGTTCCAAATTAAACGGCGTTTTGGATACCTTCAACAGATTCAGTTAATTGAACCAGGTCAATGACATCCTCTTCGTCTGCAGTAAAGCAAAACTTCCTGTTGGGTCTTGTTGCTTTGAATTCTTTTTTCTTTGCAATCATTTTTTTTTTCTTCAAGTGAGTCGCTCCAAACCCAAAACGAGAAATTTTAATTTATTTTATCTTTTTCTATTCTATGACTTCCTTTTGAGGTGGTCCAAAACTATTGAGTTTTGCTAGTAAGATCTCCCAAAATTCTCTTACTTTTTCGGGAGGTCTCTTTGTGTTGTTTTCGGTTATGTCTGGACAAGTCTTCATTGCATCCACCAGTTGCTTGAACTGCTACCGGTTTATTGTTTTCTTTCTAAAATTTAATGGGTATTAAATTGTGAAACGTTTGTATAAGTTAACGAACAATACGCTGAGTTTACGAGAGGGCAGTGTGAACACATTCTTTTCCCACAACTCGTTCGCCACATGCCGGATATATGACCCAACACCTGTGTCACCGGATGACAACGATCAACGGAAATGCTGACGATGCGTCTGGAGCAACCGTGGGACATTGGGATACATTAGAAATATAAGTATCTTAGGTAGTATGAAATTATTGTTAAGTTAGTTCTTAATTCTCCCTCAACGTAAGAGGTTCAATAAAAATTATTTTTTTAGAACAATAAATTAATTATTGTTTAATTGGCGCCCAACGTGGGGCCTAGGGAAAGAATAATATCAACTTCAAGTAGTTCGTGCACGTACCCACAAAAGATACCGGCCTTAAGTAGTTCGTGTACCCCTTTTAGTGCAAAAGAAAAACACCGGTTTTAAGTAGCATCATCATCACCACATCAATAAATATTATTATAATTTAATTATTTTTAAAATCCTTAACAAAAATTTGCATATTGTGTATAAATTAAGTTTACATTATATTTATAATAAGAAGTGAAAGTAAAGTACGTGTAAAAGTAAAACTCAGTATGACTTACCTTAATATTCGTCCACCAAACCTAAACCCTAACAATCCTACTCCTCATCCTTCAACATCAAACCAAAACCCTCCAGCACTAGACATGAACCCCAGTGCGAGTCCAGAATTAGAAGCCTTGATAACAGGAATAGTTACAAAAGTTTGCATCTCCCAATGCAAAAGTTTAGTCTAGTTTTACCTATCGTAAACCCAAGTGCAACAATTTCTAGGGAAATAGAGAAAGATATTGATGAACAGTATAGAGCAAATCTAGGCGACTTAGACAAAATACCGGACATAGTCAGCTGTCTTAGAGTATTTTCCGAAACCCCAGGAGAATATAGTTCATGGCGCAAAAGTGTCGAACGAATTCTCAATATTTATAGTGACCTTAGAGGAACACCAACATATTACGGCATTATAAATGTTGTAAGAAACAAAATTGTGGGACACGCAGACGCTATTTTAGAAAGTTACAACACCCATTAAACTGGAATTCTATATCTAAATGCTTGACATTACACTTTGCCGACAAGTGAGATCTGGGAACTCTAGAGTACCAGATGTCAACGCTGGTTCAAGGCAATAGCACCGTAGAACAATTTTATCAATCTGTTTACAGTCATTTGTCCCTAATTCTGAATAGGATCTCAAGCATGGACGTCTCCCCAGATGCTATAAACTTATTAACATCTTCTTACAGAGATAAGGCTTTGGACACATTTGTAAGAGGATTAGGAGGTGCTTTACCCAGATTGTTGGGTATTAAAGAACCGATCGACCTTCCTGAGGCCCTACACCTCTGCCAGAAGCTCCAAAATCAACGTTTTAGAGCTCTGTATGCTAATAATAATAGTGGCTTGACAAGGAAGACCGTACCTCAACCTACACCACCACATCCTCCTGCTCGTAGAAATCAATCTACACAGCCTTTCTACCCACAACTTGTTTACTTACCACAACCAGGAGTGCATCCCCCTCCAAGACCAGATGCTCCCCATTACCATCAATATTACCATCAACAGAACATTCAACAAAATGTTAGACCAAATTACGGACACAACGCCCAATGTAACTATCAGCAAGATAACCGGTCTCCTAATCCATATCCCCCGAAATCTATGCCAAGGGTAGAACCAATGGAAGCGGAAACTATCAAAACTAATAATATTAACCAGCCACAAGTTGAGAACGGGCCTCCGGCAGAAAAATGACCCATGATCCCTTCACAACAACACCACGCTCCCACCAACGAATTGCAAAGGAATTTCCATGTGACTACTGAAATTAGTGAACAGTATCCATCAGACAATTCTGCCGAAATTGCAAATTATGACTTTGTGATTGAGTCACAGAACGTCAAGACAGAAAACCAAACCATGGACGAATACCTCAATAGCCAATATACGAGTAACGTTAATGATAATGAACAGACGATTGATTTTGCAGATATACATTTTTTAGGTTAACCCACTCGTCACTGCCTTACTTTGAGTGTAGGACGAGTGACAACAAAATTATGAAACTTCTCGTCGATGCAGGCTCTAATAGGAATTAAATTCAACCCCAACTTGTAAAAAACATTATCCCTAATAAGCAAAATTTCTATGCAAACTCTATTGGAGGCAAAGTTGAAGTCACCCACCATACCTTCGTTAATTTATTCGGAATTGAGTCAGCTGATATAAAATTTTTCCTTCTGCCTACGCTTAGATCTTTCCATGGAATACTCGGCAACGATACTCTGATAGAACTTTCAGCAATAATCTATGCAAAAGAAAGTTACATGCTCATTGACAACCACTTAAAAATATGCTTAAAATAGCAAATATCTGAGTCAATAAATTCTGTAGATATAAGAACTGATCACATGTCCCAAAGTCAAAAAGACCAACTGATTCAATTAACTGAATCATTTCCCAACCTATTTCTCGATCCCAATGAAAGGCTTACCTTTACAACTACTGTAAAGGGAAGAATCCGTACAACGACGAATCCGTACAACGACGAATCCATACAGGACGACCCTGTCTACTCTAGGTATTATCCATGCCCAGTATCTTTTAAAGACGAAGTAAATAAACAGCTTGATCAACTTTTGAGCGATGGTATTATTAGACCATATAACTCACCCATATGGATTGTACCGAAAAAAGCTGATGCTTCTGGAGAAAAAAAATATAGAATGGTAATCGATTACAGGAAACTGAATTCAGTCACAATTCCTGATCGATATTCCATTCCCGAGATAAACGAGGTTTTATCTCAACTAGGAAGGAATAAATGGTTTTCAGTTTTAGATTTAAAAAGCGGATTTCATCAAATCCCTTTGCATGAAGAAGACATCGAAAAAACCGCCTTCTCAGTTAATAACGGGAAGTACGAGTTTGTGCGTCTCCCATTTGGGTTAAAAAATGCCCGGTCCATATTTCAAAGGGCACTGGACGACATCTTGCGGGAACACATAGGGAAGATGACATCGTCGTCTTCAGTAAAGATGTAGACTCTCACTTCCAAAACCTTTCAATAATTTCCAAAACCCTTCAAGATGCTAATCTTAAGGTTCAAATAGACAAATGTGAAGTTCTGAAATCGAATGTTGAGTTTCTCGGGTTTATAATATCAGATGAAGGGATAAAGGCAAATCCAGCTAAGGTAGAGGCGATAGTTAAGTTCCCTTGTCCTAAAACACTCAAGGATTTGCGATCCGTTTTAGGTCTGTCAGGTTTTTACCGCAGATTTATTAGAGATTATGCCAAAATCGCTAAACCCCTGACATCCCTTTTGAGAGGGGAGGATGGACGCACGTCAAAACAAGCGTCAGAAAAAAAACTTATACATTTAAATGACGAAGCTCTTAACGCATTTGAAAAAATAAAAAATTCTCTTATCTCAGAATATGTAGTTTTAACCTATCCGGATTTTAAAAAAGAATTTCATTAAACCACAGACGCCTCTGACTATGCCATTGGTGCTGTGCTTGCTCAAGAAAACAAACCAATTACATTCATCCCCCGCACATTCATCTCACGAAAGCCGAAGAACACTATGACACGAAGCTCTGTAAACGGACAAGTGGAGAGATTCCATCCACGCTTTCAGAAGTCTTGAGAAGTCTTAAGGCTGAAAATCGCTATAACACCTTTCCCGAATTGTTAGATAAATCAATATACATAATTCAATACATTCAACCACTGGTAAGAAACCGCTGGACATATTTTTCGGAAAACAATTATTTAATAACCCAGTAGAACTCGAACGAGTACGACAAGAAAATATCAAACAAAAT